>BPLQ01000975.1:202500-473881 GCA_021605075.1 Caerostris darwini
CTGGCTTTTGACAGGTGGTCACATTAATGTGACTGGACTGTGTATTATAAGTTCAGTTTTATCATACTTTTAATTTATAAGCGATGAAGTTTTGAATTTAATATAAATATATATTTCATAATATTTTAAGCATCTCTAAAGCCCCATCAAAACGAGAAAGAGTCCCATTCGCGAACCTATTAATAACCAGTTTGTCAAAACCCCTACCATAAAAATCATGTGTCTCGATCTCGCTCCGGCAAGAGTCGGTTTTTCCCGCAATTAAAAAGACCCCATTTACCACCAGTTGTCACCCACAGCCAGAGATAACGTTTGCGGTCGAACTGAGACATTTAGAATGAAAATTTTTCGCTCATTATTCGCTATCGTCTGGGCGTGCCTAGAAGCAAAAGCAATAATAAAGTGGAAAAAGAAAAGAAAAACATTAAAAGCATTAGCAATTTCATAAAGATTCTATTCAAGCTATGTATATTGAAGGCTTTGTATAATTAATGTAAATCGTAATATTATACAAATTTCTAATCCTCAGTGTCCTGCAGTGCGGGACTGACATCCCATGAGTAGTCTACTCATGGATGGCAGATAGAATGGGCGGCTTA
Source organism: Caerostris darwini (assembly GCA_021605075.1). Classification (NCBI taxonomy): domain Eukaryota; kingdom Metazoa; phylum Arthropoda; class Arachnida; order Araneae; family Araneidae; genus Caerostris; species Caerostris darwini. Next base: position 203,100 of record BPLQ01000975.1, read on the forward strand.
TGTTGTGACGGAACACTCATAGGTAAAAGTCTGACTTGGTTCTATGTCGCTGAAGTAGGAGAGCAATTCCTTCTCGGAGGACTTCTAGGGGAGGGGGAGATACCATTTGCGTATCATATGACAGAAACCCCAAAAACCTCCTACAGGTAGTCCGATTAACGGGGCAATATACGGAACATGCCAAACGCCATCAAGTCTCATCGTTTTTTGAAACAGTGTCTATAACAAAGCCGCCAGCGGATTGAACCTCCGCCCTCATTCTCAATAGCGGAGCACGTTACCACTGAACCACGAGTCGGGCACACTATAAAAATTGTCCATAAAAACGCATCTTACTCTCTCATTAAATTGAGGGAATTCGGGGGAAATATCAAAGTTTTAAAGTAGTCTATGGTCTTTCGTTGGCCATACCCTATGTACGTGCTGAATTTGGCAGGACCTGGCTAAAAACTGAATCTGCATATACGACAAATAAACAAACAGATTTTCAAATTTATATATTAGATACAATACGATTTTAAAATTTTTCCGAAAACTTCACAAACAAAGCGTATTTTATTAAACACTGAGATACTATTGTAATAAAAAAATTTAAATTGTTGTAAAAAAAATTAAATTTTTCGGAAAAACAGAATCCTTTCAATGCAAATGCGTTAGAAAAATAAAGTTGGATTTTTTTTTATTTTATTTTTTTTAAATCCATTTTTTTAAGTTCTCCTTTCTCGTCAAAGGAGACGTGAATCAGAAAAATTTTATTGCCAAAAAATATGAAGTCGGAAAAAGACTTTGTTTTGATAAATTGGTGCCACGTCTTTCTGGAAATTTCAATATGCGATACGCAGTCACTTTCTTTGTGAAGATTGGCCTGCAGTCGGAAATGAAACTTCGCAAAAAAAGATCCCATTTTGTTAGACGCCATGTCACTTTTTTATTGAAACGCTGTCATTTTACCAGACGTAGTCACTATGTTTGAAAAAGATGTTCACTAGTAGTAAATAATGTGCAAAAAAAATCTCAAAATTTACTAGACGTCATGTCTCGTGAACTTTGAATGTTTTTCTGACTTTGTTATTTAATTTTTCCGTTTTTATTAGTGGCAACTTACCAGTTAACTTCAACTTTTTTACTTTATTCTATTGCTTGTTTGAAATGCTTGCTGAACCTTTTAAATGTTTTAAATCTGTAATAAAGTTGTGATTTTCGCTAGACAAATTGTTTATCTTTGTGAAAGATACTCGACCTGAACGCTGATGTGCATAACTTTGCCTATTTATTGGCATCTGTGACAAGAATTTCAAAAAAAGTTGAAATATTAATAAACTTGCCTCTTTTAATGATGAAGGATTGAAGAGATTAGAAGTTAAGAAAAACGATTCGTTTAGTGTTTATCAAGACTTGAATGACATAACTGATGAAGTAAAGTAAGATACAAAGAATAAGAAAAAGACTGAAAATCTTTCTAACTACTTTTGTAGAGAGACAAGAAGAATTGGTGGAATTCTATTTTAGAGCCTCATTTTCGACAAACTGCTACTCTCTCGATGAAATGTGTTGAGAAAAGGTATGATTTAGAAGAAGAAAGTGAAACTGTAAAATCGCAGAATAGGGCCGTTGGAATGTGACCGTTGGGACCACAATTGGCAACTTACTGCTAAGTGGGCGACACAGAAAATCGCCAAATTCTAACGGCGCTTATTTTTCAATTTGGCCAATGAAACAGCTAATGGATATTGAAAGGCAATTCTTAGAAATGTAAATGAGGTTTTATTTTGTAACAAATGTTTATTAAGGCGAAAAAGAAGAGAATTTAGACGCTGAAATATAATTTAAGCTACCAAATATCGAGTTAAGAATATTTTGTGGTAGAATGAAAGAATGACCACAATTTTCGTGTCAATGTGAGAAAATACATACAGATATAGATATGGCGCCCGCCGATAAATTGCAACTCTCATTTAACTTATAGTGAAAGACTCAACAATAACAGAAGTTATTTTAAATTACCGGTATTTATGTATTAACGCCACCGCAGCTACAGATTTGGCGGTTTTTAAGTGGCGTTAATCTACACTTAAAATTTTTGTGCCAAGTCATAAAATATATAAAACACTTTATTTAAAATCAAAACACTTTCAAAATTCAAAATATTTTATTTAAAAACAAAGTAGTCAATCGGATTTCGGTGGAAAATGGGCCGATATAGAGTTTAGCATAGATTCAAAACAGTCTCTATTTTGGCGCATTGGCAGATCTTTATTGGCGCATTAGCGCAAATTCTGCGGTGGCGTTAATACGTAAGTACCAAATTCCCCACCAAAGGGTGAAAATTATCACAAAACAATTGATAGTTCAAAATCTCGATTTGGCCAGTAGATATATACACTGCTCAAAACAAATAGGATTTTGGTTTGGTTTATCGATCTACGGTCGTTTTAAGCACACTTTGGGCTAATTAGACAGAGACCTACAGTTTTGCGTGGATTCCAAACCACTCACTAACATCCATGTCGCCGCCAGGATTCGAAGCTGAAGCCTATGGTATCAAATGTCAGAGCATGAAAAAGATATACTTTGCCAATGAATCAATCCTAGACCTTATTTTTGTCAACACTACCACAGGTTTCGGATTCGAGTCCCTGCGGGGCAAGTTTTTGTTTTGTTTGTATGTTTTTGTTTATGGATGTTTGTAGTGGCCCAGAATCCACTTTAAACCATGTTTTACGGTCTAACATGATTGTAGAGCATTACGGGGGTATTGTTACTTCGCGTCCGTAGCGTATCTTTAAGCTACACGCATCTTCTGGGTAGTGCTAAGTGAATAACGTCTGTGCAGAGCTTGCCTTAAGGCATAAAAGTTTAAAGTGGATTCCCAACCGCTACAAACATCCATGCCAACTTCTGTAGAATAGAGCTTTAAAATTGCTGCATTGTTCTTGGGGTTTGACTAGCGACCAGCAACCCTTTTCCCAAGAATGTCCCAAAAATTTCTATTGAGCTTATGTTTGGGAAATAAGCTGTCCAATCCATTCGAAGGATTCCTTCGTTGAATAGGAAATTTTCTACTAGAAGAGCACGGTGTGGCTTGTTGTTATCATCCATGAGAATAAATTCATCCCCGATTGCTGCAGCAGTATAAAGAACCACAATAGGTGTGAGGATCTCATCCGATATCGCATTCTTGATAATGTACAGGCCATTCATATAAGTACTGCCCAGAAAATCACTCTGCCAAATCGAACACTGTCATGCACAAATGCAGGAGTATTCAGTGTACCAGGTTATTGCCAGATTAGAATCCGTCTATTGCCAGGTTGTAAACTAAAGCGGGATTCGTCCGTGAAAAGCATGCTGTTCCACTTATCTTGCCCTCATCTGAGATACTTCTATGCCCACCTTCTTCGGACAGTTCAGTGACCTGTGTCAATGAAGGAGGATAGACCTGGTTCAAGGAAACAGATACATCAAACGTTAAAAGTAGAGTTGTTGATGATTGTTTTGGTTTGTTGCTCTATGGTCATTCTGCTCTACGTGCACACGAGGGCTAAACAGACCAGGACCTACAGTTTAACGTGGATTTCGAACCACTCACAAACATCCATGCCACCTCAAGGATTCGAATCTGAAGCCTGCGCTACCAACGGCCAGAGCGATAGCCAATTGGCAGAAGGCGTAAAGACTGCGTAGTGACGAACTGTTGAATCAGAATTCCAGAATGGCCAGAATGCTTGCAAATTGGCCATCAGGCCTCAGTTGTTGATGAAAAACTAAGTTTTCAAATAAAATGAAAACTAATGCACTTTCGAAAGATAATGTGACCAAATATTTAGGGAATCAAGTAAATTGTGAATGGTATGGTACTTCTAACGAAGGGTAAAGTGTTCTTTAAGAATCTCATGGACTCAAATGGCTATTCAGGCATCCAGGCTCAAATTTTCAGATTGGTTCATTCTGTCAGTCCCTTACAATCTTATCGTAATTAGATTTTTTTTTTCTAATTACAATAAGATTTTAAAGAATTGCCTGATTTCGTAGATTTACAAATAATTGTAACAGACAAAAACTCTTAAGGATAATAGGTGTATTACCAAAAATGTTGAAATCTGCTACAAAAATCATAGGAAAATTTAGTTAAGAAGAATTTTTCATTTAAGATAATAAACAAATTTTATTTTTATAGTGATGACAATGATTTCCTCAGATTAAATATCAAAGTTGTTAAAAGGAAAATTACTGGATATTTCTGAGGTTCATTGATTATTTTGTCAATCAGACAAATTGTAATGGTGGTCTACAAATGTTACTGAATATTTTGAGGAAGTATTATTGAATTGATTGCATTATTATTGAATTATTGGTAGTATTATTGGAAGTATTATTGTCTAAAGCAATAAAAACACTAAGATCGATATGCGTTATTCCTATATGTCATAAAATGCCCTTGTTGTTTCATTAACAAAACATCGAATTTGCAATGCAGTAGTTTTTAAAATTATTAGCTACGATTTGACTAGTCTGGTATATATGAAAAGAAACTTTAAAACTTGGTTTTTTTTTCTGTGAAGTTGTGTTGTTTATCGAGCTATACAACTTGAATTTTAACTACTTTATAGTTAGAAATATTTTCAGTCAGTTCTCGACGCTTCATTGCGAGACGTGGAAGACCATCCATTATATGCAGTGATAAAGCACTATATTTATTGATGCTTCAAATGTTTTTAATACATTGATTTGAATCAGATTGCTAAATTTAGTACTTACTGCATGATGTTGAGAATGATTTTGGATAGACTGACAAGAATCGTGAATTTAGTTCCTAAGAAAATTGTGAAAAAAATTCTAATTTCTTATGAAAATATGGCAGCAATAGTATGTGATAAAGAGTTAATTAAAAATTCTCAATTATCAATTTGTGTAAACTCATTACTTACAACTTATGTGTATGAAAACAGGGCAGAATCGGTTACTTCTGTTGTCAAATCATGCGATATATAAAGCAAATGGGCACACCAGAATTTGACGTGGTGGAAGAAAATATATTTAATAGAAGAGTGAAGTACAGCCCAAACTGAAAGCTAATTTAAGACAGATTTCGTTCTAAATATTTCAGTTGATTATTACAAAGACCTCAAAAGAGGAAATGTAAAGAAACTATAAAAACCCAAGGTGTGTACATATTAGCAGTGGTCACATAAAGCCTCTAAGGAGTACCAAAGAAAATAATCTTAGTAAGGATATAATTACTAGATTAGTACATCTTCAAATAACGATGTCAGAATTACGAACACTTGACAACTCATTGACTTTACCCTCTTTGATGGCCAATTGATTAAGCGTTATGGCCTTTGGCATCCAAAGGCTTCAGGTTCGAATTCTGGCGGTGACATATATACACTGAAGTGACAAAAGTCATGGGATACCTCTTAACATCGTGTCGGCCCTCCTTTCGCCCGGCGAAGTGCAGCAACTCGACGTGGCATGGACTCAACAAGTCGTTGGAAGTCTTCTGCAGGAATATTGAGCCATGCTGTCTCGATAGATGTCCATAATTGTGAAAGCGTTGATGGTGCAGGATTTTGGGCACGAACAGACCTCTCGATGATGTCCCATAAATGCTCGATGGGATTCATGTCGGGCGATCTAGGCGGCCAGATCATTCGTTGGAATTGTCCAGAATGTACATGAAGTCCATGAATGGCTGCAAGTGATCTCCAAGTAGCTGAACATAAGCATTTCCAGTCAATGTTCGGTCCAGTTGCACCAGAGGACCAAGTCCATGCCATGAAAAAACAGCCCCCACCATTACGGAGCCACCACCAGCTTGAACAGTGCCTTGCTGACAGTTTGGGTCCATGGCTTCGTGGGGTCTGCGCCACACTCGAACCCTACCATCAGCTCTTACCAACTGAAATCGTGACTCATCGGACCAGGCCACGGTTTTCCATTCATCTAGGGACCAACCGATATGCTCACGTGCCCACGAGAGTCGCTGCAAGCGATGTCGTTCTGTCAGTAAAGGCACTCGAGTCGGTCTTCTTCTGAAATAGCCCAAGAAAGCCAAATTTCTCCGCAGAGTTCTAACAGACAAGTCCCTTGTACGTCCCACATTGATTTCTGTGGTTATTTGACGCAGTGTTGCTTGTCTGTTAGAATTTACGACTCTTTGCAGACGTCGCCGGTCTCGGTCGTTAAGTGCAGGCGGCCGACCGCTGCGCTGTCCATGATGGGATGTTATGCCTGAAATTTCATACTCTCGGCACACTCTTGACACAGTGGATCTGGGAATGTTGAATTCCCTAACGATTTCCGAAATGGCATGACACATGCGTCTAGCTCCAACTAACATTCCACGTTCAAAGTCTGTTAATTCCCGTCGTGCGGTCATCATCACGTCAAAACCTCTTCACATGAATAACTTGAACAGAAATGAAAGCTCTGCGAAAGCACTGCGCATTTATACCTGTTCTACGCGATGCTACTGCCATCTGAAAATTTGCATATTGCTATCCCATGACTTTTGTCATTTCAGTGTACTTGTTAGTGGTTCGGAATACACATTAAACTGTAGGTTCCGATCTAATTTGCCCAAAGTGTGCACAAAATGACCGTAGAGAGACAAACCGAATCTATAAATGTCATTGTCGTAGTCAGACAGAACACATTCAAAATATTCTGACATTTATCCTAAATAATTGTAATAAACAAATTACAATTATTTATCCTAAATAATTGTAGCATTTTTCCAATGCTAAAGAACACATATAGCTCACACGCTACGTTCATCTGATCAAAATACCTATATTAATGAAATGAATAAACGGTGACTTTTTGCTTTGCTTATCACCAATTTAAAGCATAATGTTGTCCCATGAGCTACGGTTTTTTTCTAACTTCACTCATAATTTTTTCTGTTTTACTCGTAGCTAATTAACTTATTTAACTTTAACTTCTTAATTTTGTTGCTTTTCTTTAACTAAAACATGAATTATTAATTGTTCTCTTTTAATACGAGAAATTTGTGACAAAGTTTTTATTTTTTATAAAGAGATTATTTATTTATGTCAAATTTGAATGATAGAGTGAATAACATAACACACTTGGTCAAGTTTTTATCTTCAGACGTTTAGGATGCGACAATAGATCTTCTTCCACGTGGTTCATCATGGTAACGTCCTAGGCGGCAAAAAGAGCTACTACTATCGACATGCAGCAAAGCTCCAAGAAAAGATTGTTAAACAGAGTACGTCGTGAAAAGGCTTTTCGCGGAATTTAGACTTGCGATGGTCCATGGTTATTTGGCGAGCCATCTGCACCACACTTGCATTTTTATAGTTCAAATTGCCTGATCTGTGGGAAAGATGTCGGCAGGGCAGGACAGGCCTGGACTTGCACCACATAGCAGGATGTCCAGCCTTGCATGGGGACCCCGACGTGAAACGATATTGGAGAGCTAGAACTTAGCTCATGAGACATCGACTTTTTTCTCTTATTGTTCTTCTTTTTACTTGTGTGTGCTTTAGGAGTTTGTCATTTTTGTTTTGTTATTTGTCACGTTTGTCTCGTAAGAGTTTGTCATTTTTTCTTGCCATTGGAAATATAAACAAATATCTTTACACGTTTTCATTTCACAATATGTAGTCTCTTTCTGTGAGATGATGTCTAGCATTGGGATACGCAGCCTATTTCTCCGTAAAAAGATATCGTTTTGATAAACGCTGTGACATTTCTTTTCTTGAAATATATTTTATGAGATATTTTCACTTTCGTTTTGAAGTTATCCTGCAGTAGGAGATCAAATCTATTTCTTTGCAAAAATTCCTATTTTGTTAGACTCAATGTCACATTTTTGGTTGAAATTTTGATTATGATACTTTATTTTTAATCCCTTCACTAAAGAGATTTTCCAAAAGATGTATACGAAGTCCATTTCTTCGAAAAAGATCCCATTTTGTTGGACGTTGTATCACATTTTTCTAACATACTCAGTTTAGAAGACGCAGATACTTATTTTTGAAAGGTGTCCTGCAGTGGGTAAAGAAAATTATTTTTTTCCAAAAAAAATATTCCATTTTTCTGGACATCGTATCACTTTTTTCTTCTTCTTGAAACGTATTTTACTAGATATAGTAATTTTCTTCGTAAATTTGTCCCGAAATGGTAAATAAAATCCTTTTTCTAGCAAAAAGATCCCATTTTGCTGGACGTTGTGTCACGTTTTTCATCGAATGTTCTCAATTTACGAAACGTAGTCATTTATTGCTGAATATTGTCCTGCAGTGGGTAATGAAATCTGTTTCAACAAACAAATATTCCATTTTACTAAACACCGGGTCACTTTTTTTTTCTTGAAACGCATTTTACTAGATATAGTCATTTTCTTTTAAATGTGTGCAGAAATGATAAATAAAATCTACTTTTTTCACAAAAACGATTCTATTTTGCTAGACTGCGCAGTAACTGCAGTAATTGATGCGTTTCGTCGATTGAGGATGGGTGAAGAAGAAAAAGTGGCAGAAATCGAAATAAAATGACGCAAAAATTCAACAAGAAATTTGATCTCGCTTTTACGCTGCATTTCTTTTTGAAGTTGTTTAGCAGTGATTAATGAAGTTTATTTCTTTTTCAAAAAGATCGAATTTCGCTCACGTATACATTATTTTTCTTCAGAAATTTGGAATTCTGGAAATAATCACTTTATTCGGGAAATTATCCAGCAGTAGGAAATGATGTTTGGTTCTCCACAAAACATATCATTTTGCCATGAGCAGTTTTCTTTTCTTTTCTTCTTAAAATACTCTCATTTTATGAGAAGTAGCCATTCCTTTTGAGAAGTTCCCCAGCAATGGGAAAAATAGTCCCATTGCACCATAATAATTACATTTGTCTTGACGCTATCTAACTTTTTTTTCTCGTAATTTCCTTTAAGTAGACATAATCATTTTCTTTGTCAAGTTGTAGTCTAGCAGTGGGATGCGAAGTCCATTTCTTCGCAAAAGCTATCGTTTTACTAGAGGCTCTTTTTTCGAGATAATTTTTATTGCACGATATTTAATTCAGCCCATGGGGGCTTTATAATCATGTTATACCATATTCGTTTCTTTGTTTTTTACATTAGCATATTTTTCATTGGGCACTGAACTTTTTTTTAACAAAGTATTTCCTTTTGCATTCTGCCGTCATTTTCGAATTGCAGTTCGTTTCCTTGCGCAATTATGCATTTATATTCTGAGAAACAAATCCATTTGGTGTGCCAATAATGACAAGTTTACATATTTGCCAAGACTGACAAGTTTACATATTTGCCAAGACTGACAAGTTTACATATGTCACATTTGGTGTGACAAGTTTACATACGATTATTTGAAAGCCCATATATTAAATTTAAAGCAATCCTCACAATCTTTAGACATAAATAAGTTTGATTTTAATTTGTCAAGGGATGTAGTACGAATTTATTAATAATCAGAGTATTGTTGGTGTAAGCTTTTCTTTGACTTTTGTTATGATTCTTTTAAAAATTGGTTTGTTTTTGCGAGGATTGAATAGATTCACAGAAATTTCATCCAAGAAAGCGTTTTTATCTTCAAGCTTCTTAGGGAGTTCTGAACCATCCAATAAAACTTCTTTGTCCATTTGTGGAATTTATAGCAATAGTATCGAACGATTAATCTTTGTTGGTATTATGGCGTTGAAAACTATAATCCTGTACAGCGAAAAAGCCAATGTTACAGCACGGAATATATATCTAATTCCGTCAATTCAACTAGTAGAATTCGAATTTTATTTTTAACATTACATGACTTTTTAATGTTACTTTCAATTCTATATTTAGAAAAATCGTTATGATTTAAGAAAAGGAATAATATCTGTGATATCCATTGAAACGTTGTTATTGTCATTAGTGTCCATGGTGTTTTCTTTATAAGCATCAGTATTCAGTAAGATGTTGTCGTGCCCACAGTACTTTATTTAGCATCTATAATATCCAATGAAACTTTGTTATTATAAATGCATTAAGGGCTTTCTGATCAGAATAGCATTTAATAAGATGTTTGGTTCAATAAATTTGCATATTTCTGAATTCTTGGTACTCTTAATATATGTCATTAATTACGATACAAAACACTGATACGAGGTTAGAAACAACGATAAAATATCATGATTCATGATCAACATGATGCTAATGCCACTAGTGTCCACGATCCTTTTTTTTCATCAGCATTCAGTAAGATGTTATTGTCAGTGTCCAAAGTACTTTTTTTAGCATCTGTCATCAATAACTGCACCAACTGACGCGTTTCGTCTATTGAGGATGGCTGGAGACTAAAAAGTGACACATGTTTAAATAAAGTGACACAAAAATGCAACAAGAAATTTAATCTCGCTTTTATGAGACATTTCGATGTGAAGTTGTTTTGCAGTTGATAATGAAGTCTATTCTCTTTGCAGAAAAGATTGCATTTCGCTAAGCTCTACAATACTTTTCTTCCCAAATTTCGTATTATGAGATATAAACACTTTATCCGGAAAATTATTCGGCAGTGGGAAACGATGCCTATTTCTCCATAAGAATATTCCATTTTACTATTAGTTTTCTTTTCATTTCTTCTTAAAATACACTCATTTTATGAGAAGCACTCATTTTTTTTAGAAGTTCCCTAGTAATGGGAAAAAGAATCCCATTGCACCACAATTTCATCATTCTTGAAGCTGTGCCACTTTTTTTCCTATAATTTCAACTAGATATAATCATTTTCTTTGTAAATTTGTCTAGCAGTGAGAAACGAGGTTTATTTCTTCACAAGAATATTCCATTTTGCTATATATAGTTTTCTTTTCTTCTTAAAATACTCTCATATTATGAGAAATAGTCACTTTTTTTTAAAAGTTTTCCCTCAATAGGGAAAAAGTCCCATTCCACCATAATAATTTCATTCTGCTTGACGCTAGATAACATTTTTCTCGTAATTTCCTTTAACTGCATAACCATTTTCTTTGTCAAGTTGTCTAGCAGTGTTAAACGAAGTCCATTTCTCCGCAAAATGTATCATTTTACAAGATGCTTAATTTTTCTTCTTAAAATACTCTGTTTTATGAGAAGTAGTCACTTTTTTGAGAACAGCTCCAGCAATGGGAAAAGAGTCCCATTGCACCATAACAATTCTATCGTTCTTGACACAGTGCCATTTTTTTCCTGTAATTTCTTTCAACTAGACATAATCATTTTCTTTGTCATGTTGTCTAGCAGTGTTATACGAAGTCCATTTCTCCGCAAAATGTATCATTTTACAAGATGCTTAATTTTTCTTCTTAAAATACTCTCTTTTATGAGAAGTATTCACTTTTTGAGAACAGCTCCAGCAATGGGAAAAGAGTCCCATTGCACCATAACAATTCTATCGTTCTTGACACTGTGCCATTTTTTTCCTGTAATTTCTTTCAACTAGACATAATCATTTTCTTTGTCATGTTGTCTAGCAGTGTTATACGAAGTCCATTTCTCCGCAAAATGTATCATTTTACAAGATGCTTAATTTTTCTTCTTAAAATACTCTCTTTTATGAGAAGTATTCACTTTTTTTTTTTGAGAACAGCTCCAGCAATGGGAAAAGAGTCCCATTGCACCATAACAATTCTATCGTTCTTGACACTGTGCCATTTTTTTCCTGTAATTTCTTTCAACTAGACATAATCATTTTCTTTGTCATGTTGTCTAGCAGTGTTATACGAAGTCCATTTCTCCGCAAAATGTATCATTTTACAAGATGCTTAATTTTTCTTCTTAAAATACTCTCTTTTATGAGAAGTATTCACTTTTTTTGAGAACAGCTCCAGCAATGGGAAAAGAGTCCCATTGCACCATAACAATTCTATCGTTCTTGACACTGTGCCATTTTTTTCCTGTAATTTCTTTCAACTAGACATAATCATTTTCTTTGTCATGTTGTCTAGCAGTGTTATACGAAGTCCATTTCTCCGCAAAATGTATCATTTTACAAGATGCTTAATTTTTCTTCTTAAAATACTCTGTTTTATGAGAAGTAGTCACTTTTTTGAGAACAGCTCCAGCAATGGGAAAAGAGTCCCATTGCACCATAACAATTCTATCGTTCTTGACACAGTGCCATTTTTTTCCTGTAATTTCTTTCAACTAGACATAATCATTTTCTTTGTCATGTTGTCTAGCAGTGTTATACGAAGTCCATTTCTCCGCAAAATGTATCATTTTACAAGATGCTTAATTTTTCTTCTTAAAATACTCTCTTTTATGAGAAGTATTCACTTTTTTTTGAGAACAGCTCCAGCAATGGGAAAAGAGTCCCATTGCACCATAACAATTCTATCGTTCTTGACACTGTGCCATTTTTTTCCTGTAATTTCTTTCAACTAGACATAATCATTTTCTTTGTCATGTTGTCTAGCAGTGTTATACGAAGTCCATTTCTCCGCAAAATGTATCATTTTACAAGATGCTTAATTTTTCTTCTTAAAATACTCTCTTTTATGAGAAGTATTCACTTTTTTTTTGAGAACAGCTCCAGCAATGGGAAAAGAGTCCCATTGCACCATAACAATTCTATCGTTCTTGACACTGTGCCATTTTTTTTCCTGTAATTTCTTTCAACTAGACATAATCATTTTCTTTGTCATGTTGTCTAGCAGTGTTATACGAAGTCCATTTCTCCGCAAAATGTATCATTTTACAAGATGCTTAATTTTTCTTCTTAAAATACTCTCTTTTATGAGAAGTATTCACTTTTTGAGAACAGCTCCAGCAATGGGAAAAGAGTCCCATTGCACCATAACAATTCTATCGTTCTTGACACTGTGCCATTTTTTCCTGTAATTTCTTTCAACTAGACATAATCATTTTCTTTGTCATGTTGTCTAGCAGTGTTATACGAAGTCCATTTCTCCGCAAAATGTATCATTTTACAAGATGCTTAATTTTTCTTCTTAAAATACTCTCTTTTATGAGAAGTATTCACTTTTTGAGAACAGCTCCAGCAATGGGAAAAGAGTCCCATTGCACCATAACAATTCTATCGTTCTTGACACTGTGCCATTTTTTTCCTGTAATTTCTTTCAACTAGACATAATCATTTTCTTTGTCATGTTGTCTAGCAGTGTTATACGAAGTCCATTTCTCCGCAAAATGTATCATTTTACAAGATGCTTAATTTTTCTTCTTAAAATACTCTCTTTTATGAGAAGTATTCACTTTTTTGAGAACAGCTCCAGCAATGGGAAAAGAGTCCCATTGCACCATAACAATTCTATCGTTCTTGACACTGTGCCATTTTTTCCTGTAATTTCTTTCAACTAGACATAATCATTTTCTTTGTCATGTTGTCTAGCAGTGTTATACGAAGTCCATTTCTCCGCAAAATGTATCATTTTACAAGATGCTTAATTTTTCTTCTTAAAATACTCTCTTTTATGAGAAGTATTCACTTTTTGAGAACAGCTCCAGCAATGGGAAAAGAGTCCCATTGCACCATAACAATTCTATCGTTCTTGACACTGTGCCATTTTTTCCTGTAATTTCTTTCAACTAGACATAATCATTTTCTTTGTCATGTTGTCTAGCAGTGTTATACGAAGTCCATTTCTCCGCAAAATGTATCATTTTACAAGATGCTTAATTTTTCTTCTTAAAATACTCTCTGTTTTATGAGAAGTATTCACTTTTTTGAGAACAGCTCCAGCAATGGGAAAAGAGTCCCATTGCACCATAACAATTCTATCGTTCTTGACACTGTGCCATTTTTTTCCTGTAATTTCTTTCAACTAGACATAATCATTTTCTTTGTCATGTTGTCTAGCAGTGTTATACGAAGTCCATTTCTCCGCAAAATGTATCATTTTACAAGATGCTTAATTTTTCTTCTTAAAATACTCTCTTTTATGAGAAGTATTCACTTTTTTGAGAACAGCTCCAGCAATGGGAAAAGAGTCCCATTGCACCATAACAATTCTATCGTTCTTGACACTGTGCCATTTTTTTCCTGTAATTTCTTTCAACTAGACATAATCATTTTCTTTGTCATGTTGTCTAGCAGTGTTATACGAAGTCCATTTCTCCGCAAAATGTATCATTTTACAAGATGCTTAATTTTTCTTCTTAAAATACTCTGTTTTATGAGAAGTAGTCACTTTTTTGAGAACAGCTCCAGCAATGGGAAAAGAGTCCCATTGCACCATAACAATTCTATCGTTCTTGACACTGTGCCATTTTTTTCCTGTAATTTCTTTCAACTAGACATAATCATTTTCTTTGTCATGTTGTCTAGCAGTGTTATACGAAGTCCATTTCTCCGCAAAATGTATCATTTTACAAGATGCTTAATTTTTCTTCTTAAAATACTCTGTTTTATGAGAAGTAGTCACTTTTTTGAGAACAGCTCCAGCAATGGGAAAAGAGTCCCATTGCACCATAACTAGACAATTTTTACATACGAAGTCCATTTCTCCGCAAAATGTATCATTTTAAGATGATTTTTCGAGATAATTTTTATTGTACGATAATTAATTGCACACTGAATCTTGTTATACCATTGTTTTACATTAACATATTTTATTGCATTGAATTTTTTTTACAAAGTTTTTTCTTTTACATCCTTTCAATGTAGACACGTAATCAAATATCTCGAACTCTGTAAGAGTTACTGCACTTCAATTAGTATAATTCCGGTTTTGTTTTTAATATTAAATGACTCTTTAGGCATAACTAAATTAGATTTTAATTTGCCATGGAATTTAGTATAAATTTCTTAATAATCGGAGCCCGTATTCATTTGGTGGTGTAATCTTTTCTTTGATTTTTATTATAATTCTTTTGAAAATGTGGGTGTTTTAGAGGCGATCTGAATACATTGACAGGAATTTCATCCAAAAACACAAACAGATTCTTAAGGAGTTCTAAATCATCCAATGAGACTTCTTTGTCCATTTTTGGGATTTAATAGTATCGTACAATTAATCTTTGTAGTTATTATTAGGGTGAAACCTAGCATCCTGTTACGCGATAAAGACACCAACATCGCAATACTGAATGTATTTTTAATTCGTAAGAGTTAATGCAGTTAATTAGTGGAATTCGGGTTTTGTTTTTTTAATAAATGACTCTTTTAATGATATTTTAAATTCTACTTTTAGAAACGATTTTATGATTTACGAAACGGAATAATATCTGTAAGATCCATTGAAACTATTAATCATGGGGTTTCTTTATAAGCATCAGCATTCAGTAAGATGTTGTTGTCAGTGTCCCAAATACTTTCTTTAGCATTTGAAATATCCAGGGAAGCATTCTTATTATACACTCAAGAGCCAAAACATTATGACCACCTGTCAATATCGAGTTGGCCCATCATTGGCGCGCAACACAGCTTCAACCCGCCTTGGCATGGATGCCACAAGTCCTTGGTAGATGGCCGGAGACAGATTGCACCAGATGTTTAAGCAACGGTCACGTAAATCCGAGATATTGCGAATTGGTGGTCTTTGAACTCTGAGCTGCCGTTCCAGGACATTAAAAATGTGTTCTATCAGATTGAGATCATGTGAGTTAGGCGGCCAGGACATTAACTGGAATTCAGCATCATGTTCCTGGAACCACTCCAACACAATTTTAGCCTTGTGACAAGGGCCGTTGTCCTGTTGGAACATTCCATTTCCAGCTGGAAAAACAGAGGCCATGTAAGGGTGCAATTGGTCCGCAATGATGTTCAGATACCAACACCATGTCGTCTACTGCTGGTTTCACCGTCATTCATCCACTTTGCATAAGTACTAACAACTGTAGATCGCGAACAACCCGCGAGTCGTGCAGTTTCGGAAATACTTGTTCCGAGCCTTCGAGCCATTACAATCTACCCTCTATCAAAGTCGCTTAGATCCGCAGCCTTTCCCATCACACACAGAAGTAAGTGAACGAATGATTCTTCAGACTCTCCAGCAGCAGTTAAATACCACTTCCACCTGATCACGTGCCTTCCACGTCATCCAGGCGAGTTCATTGCAAAATGTAGGGGTGGTCATAATGTGTTGGCTCTTGAGTGTAAATGTCCTAAGTGTCTTTTCATCAGTAGCATCATTTAATATGACTTTCGTTTCAATAAATTAATTTTTCTGTTGTCTTGGTACTCTTCAAATATCTCATTGATTACGTTACAAAAAACAGATCCGATATTAAAAGCAACGATAAAGTATCGTCGTGAAAAATAAATCTTTTTTAGAATACACATAGCACTCACGTTACGATCACATGATCAGAATACCTATATTAAAGAAAAGAATAAACTGTGATTTTTGTGGGTGGCTTATCACCAATTAAAAGCATAAAAATATGAAATGAGTTACGATTTTCTTCTAACTTTATTCAGAATTTTTTTACTCGTTGCGAATGTGAAGTTATTTAACTTTAACTTCATAACTTTTGTTGTTGTTGTTTTTCTTTAACTGAAATGAGAATTATTAATTGTCCTTTTTAAAGTAGAAATTTGTAACAGTTTTCAATTTTGCTAAACAGATTATTTATTTATTGCGAATTTGAATGATAGAGTGAATAACACAACACATTTAGTCAAGTTTTTTATCTTCAGACGTTTTCATTTCACAACACGTTATCACTTTCTGTGAGATGATATCTTGCAATTGAAAAAGGAGTCTATTTCTCAGTAAAAAGATCTCGCTTTCATTAACGCTGTGACATTTTGTTTCCTCAAATTTATTTATGAGACATTGTCAGTTTCTTTTTGAATTTATCCTTCAGTAGGAGATCAAATTTTATTACTTTGAAAATTTCTTATTTTGATAAACTCAATGCCAAATTTTTAATTGTAATTTCGTTTAAGATACTTTATTTTTAATCCATTTATTAATAAAATTTTCCAGCAAAGGCATGCGAAGTCCATTACTCCAAAAAAAATTCCATTTTGCTAGTCGTTTTTTCTTCTAACATTCTCAATTTACAAGAAGAAGGCACTTTTTCATGATGTTGTTTTGTAAATTGGAAGGAATACCATTCTAACCAAAATGGATTATATGTATTTTACTTGACACTTTTTTTTTCTTGAAACGTATCTTGCTAGATATCGTCCTTTTCTTTGGACATTTGTACAGAAAGTGTAAATAAAACCACTTTCCCTACAAAAAAGATTCCATTTTGGTGGACATCATGTCATTTTTTTTTTCTTGAAACGTCTTTTACTACGTATAGTCAATTTCTTTGAAAATTTGTTCACAAATGTTAAATAATATCCATTTCCTCCTCAAAAAGGTCCTATTTTGCTAGATAACTGACTGCACAATAACCACTGTAATTGACTGTGCTTCGCCAATTGAGGATGGTTGAAAACTAAAAAGTGACACAACTTGAAATAAAGTGACACAAAAAGCAACAAGAAATTTAATCTCGCTTTTGAGAGACATTTCGTTGGGAAGTTGCTTTGTAGTTGGTAACGAAGTCTATTCTCTTTGCAAAAAGATCGCATTTCGTTAAACCCTACAATACTTTTCTTCTGAAATTTCGTATTAAAAGATGTAATCACTTTATTCGAGAAATTATCTGGCAGTGGGAAACGAGGTATATTTCTGCACAAGAATATCCCATTTTGGTATGTGTAGGTTTTTTTCTTCTTGAAATATTCTCATTTTATGAGAAGTAGTCACTTTTTTTAGAAGTTTACCAGCAATGGGAAAAGCGTTCCATTGTACCATAATAATTTCATTGATTTTGAACTCTGTCTAACAATTTTTTCTTGTAATTTCGTTTTACTAGACAAAATAATTTTGCAGTCAAGTTGTCTAGCAGTGGGATGCGAAGTCCATTTCTCCGTGAAAGGTATCATTTTACATGATGTAATTTTCTTTTCTTCTTACTTTCATTTTATGAGAAGTAGTCACTTTTTTTGAGAAGTTTTCCCACAATAGGAAAAAAGTCCCATTGCACCATAATAATTTCATTGTACTTGATGCTGGCTAACTTTTTCTTCTTGTAATTTCTTTCAACTAGATATAATCATTTTCTTTGTCAAGTTGTCTAGCAGTGTTATGCGAAGTCCATTTCTTCGCAAGAGTTATCATTTTACAAGATACTTCCTTTTTCGAGATAATTTTTATTGTACGATAATTAATTTACCGCATGGGATATTTATAATCATGCTATATCAAATTCATTTTCTTTTACGTCAACATATCTTTCATTGGGCACTGGACCTTTTTTTTTACAAAGTGTTTCCTTTTATATCCGGCCGTCATTATTTTCGAATTGTATTTAGTTCTCTTACGATATTATGCAATTATATTTTGAAAATCAAATCCATTTAGTGTCCCAGAATTGACAGGACATGTATGCAGGCGAATATTGTAAAGACGATATAATACATTTAAAGCAAATATCTTGAAGCACAAATAACTTTGATTTTAATTTTCCAGATGATATAGCACAAATTTCTTAATAATCGAAGTCTATTTTTTAAAAACTAGGTGTTTTTGCAAGGATATGAATGCATTGCCAGAAATCTCATTAAAAGCATGTTATTGCCAAGCTTCTTAAGGAATTCATAATCATTCAATGAGACTTCTCTATCCGTTTGTGAAATATGTATTAACATTATCATACCTTTACAGTATCGTAATCTTTATTGCTATTATTGGGTTGAAGCCAAGAATAGAACTACCTCGAAAAATTCCCCAATGTTGCAACATGGAATATATCTCGAATTCCGTAAGGGTTGCTGCAGTTCAATTAGTGAAATTCGTGTTTTTTTTTTTATTATTAAATGATTCTTAGGTATAACTAAATTATATTTTAATTTGCCAGGGGATATAGTAAAAATTTCGTGATAATAGGAGTCCTTATTCATTTTTTGGTGTATTTTTTCTTTGATTTTTCTTATAATTCTCTTGAAAATTTGGGTATTTTTGCCAGGATTTGAGTACAATGATGGACAGACGCTTCATCCGAGAACACATTGTTATCTTAAAGCTTCTTAAGGAGTTCTAAATCATCCAGTAAGACTTCTTTATCCATCGGTCAGAATTATATCACCAGTATCGTATCATTTATCTTTGTTGCAATTATTGGGTTGTAACTTAGAATCTTGTACAGCGAAAGAGTTGCCAATGTTACAACACGGAATATATCTAATTCCGTAAGGGTTATTGCAGTTCAATTAGAGGAATTCGGATTTGTTTTTAATATTAAATTACTCTTTCAATATTATTTTAAATTCTATTATTATGATTTTCGAAACGGAATAATATCCGTAACATCCATTGAAACGTTATTACTGTCATTAGTGTTCATGATGGTTTCTTCATAAGCTTCAGTATTCAGTAAGATGTTACTGTCAGTGTTCAAAGTACTATCTTTCGCTTCTGTAATATACTTTGAAACGTTTTTATTATAAATGTCCTAAGTGCTTTTTCATCACAGTAAAATTAAAAAAATTTTCGTTTCAATAAATTTGCATGTTTCTCAAGTCTCAGTACTCTTCAAATAACACATTGATTACGATACAAAAAACATATCCGATGTTGCAAATAACGATAAAATATCGCCATGATATTAATATTCATTACAATGTTATTGCCACTAGTGTCCAAGATGGTTTCTTCATAGTCATCAGAAATCAGTAAGATGTTGTCTGTGTCCAGAGTACTTTCTTTAGTGTCTGTAATATCCAATGATACGTTATTATTATAAATGTCCTATGTGCTTTTTCATCAGAAGTAGCATTTAATAAAACGTTCGGTTTAACGTAAAAACGAAAGTCACTTATTAACAGTCATAAAATTCTTACGTCATCTCTTTCAAAATAAAGTTTATGCTTCCTATAATCAGATTGCAAATAATACTTACTTTACTGGAATCCCAAATTCGCCACAACAAAGTAAAATTACAACACAACAACAGTTGTAAGTTAAAACACTACAACAGCCATCTTTATATTTCATATACAATAACATTGCCAATTTCGCTTAACTAAACATTTCAAAATAAACGTTGCCATTCACTTAAATTTTTGAATTACACGTGTAAATATAACATTCGGTTCAATAAATGTGTATATCTCTGAAGTCTTAGTATTCTTCAAATATTTCATTGATAACGATACATAAAACCAATCCTAATCCTATATTAGAAACAACGATAAAATATCGTCATGATATTAATATTCAATAACATGCTATTGTCGCTAGTTTCCGTGGCGCTTACTTCTTCAGTATTAACAGCCAGCAAGATGTCAATGTCCAAGTGCCATTGTCAGTGTCCAAGTACTTTCTTCAGCATTTGTAGTATTCATTGAAACATTGATATTATAAATGTCCTAAGTGTTTTTATATCAGAAGTACATTTAATAAGACGTTTTGTTCAATAAATTTGTATGTTTAAAAACACATTGTTATCTCTAAGTTACTTTAGGAGTTCTAAATCATCCAATAAGACTTCTTTTTTCATTTGTGGGATTTTTATGAACAGTATCGTACAATTAATCTTTGTTGCTATTATTGGGTTGAGACTTGCAATCCTGTACCGCGAAAAAGTCGCCAATGTTGCAACACGGAATGTGTCTCTGATTCCGTAAGGGTTACTGCAGTTCAATTAGAGGATTTCGGGTTTCGTATTTAATATTAAATAACTCTTGTAATGTTACTTTAAATTCTATTTTTTGGAAAAATGTTATCATTTAAAAAAAGAACCAAAAATAATATATCATTTTCGTTATTTTTAATGATAATTTCATTATTCTCATTAAAATACAAACCAAATTTATTTTTCATTTCTCTCATGGAAAAAAAATCTTTACATTTGCGCATTAAATTTTTAAACGAAAAAAATTCTAATGCAAAGTGAAAAATAATAACATTTTTTGTGATCTGTGTCCGAAATGTTTTCAGCATCATTAGCAGTATTCAATAAGATTTTATTGTCAATAGTGTCCATGTGGCTCTCTTCATCAACGTTAGCATCCAGTAAGATGTGTCCAAAGTACTTTCTTTAACGTCTGTAATATCCATTGAAACGATTGTTATTATAAATATCATAAGTGCTTTTTTATCAGAAGTAGCATTTAATAAGCCGGACAATTCAATAATTTTGTATGTTTCTGATATCTTGATACTCTTCAAATATTTCATTGATGCCGATACAAGAAAAAGAACCGTTATTAAGAACAACGATACAATATCGTCGTGAAAAAGAAATCTTTTTTAGAACACATGTATCTCACACGCTGCGATATTATGATTTTTGATGATTTTTAATCCTTTTACTAATAAAGTTTTCCAGTGAAGACATGAGAAGTCCATTTCTCGAAAAAAAAACAGCCAATTTAGTTAGACTTTTTTCCTTCTAACATTCTCAATTTACAAGAAGCAGACACTTATTGATGATAGTTGTCCTGCAAAGGAAAGAAATACTATTGTAACCAAATTGGTTTCTATTTTGCTGGCCACCTTGTCACTTTTGTTTTTTGAAACGTGTTTTGCTAGACATCGTCCTTTTCTTTGGAAATTTGTACAGAAAGGGTAAATAAAATCCCTTTCTCTACAAAAAAGATTCCATTTTGGTGGACAACAGGCCAACTTTTCTTTTCTTGAAACGTATTTTGCTAGACATCATCATTTTCCTTGGAAATTTGTCCAGAAATGGTAAATAATATCCATTTCCTCCTCAAATAGTTCCTATTTTGCTAGATGACTGACTGCACAATAACCGCTTCAATTGCCAATTGAGGATGATTGAAGACTGAAAAGTGACACAAGTTGAAATAAAGTGACATAAAAATACAACAAGAAATTTAATCTCGCTTTCACGAGACATTTCGATGTGAAGTTGCTTTGCAGTTGATAATGAAGTCTATTTTCTTTCCAAAAAGATCGCATTTCGCTAAATCCTACGTTTATTTTGAAATTTCGTATTACGAGATACGATATATTCACTTTATTTGAGAAATTATCTGGCAGTGGGGAACGATGTCTATTTCTCCACAAGAATATTCCATTTTGCTATATGCAGTTTTCATTTCCTTTCTTCTTAAAATACTCTCATTCTATGAGAAGCAATCTCTTTTTTTGAGAACTGCTCCAGCAATGGGAAAAGAGTCCCATTGCACCATAATAATTTCATTGTGGTTGAAGCTGGCTAACTTTTTTTTCTCGTAATTTCCTTTAAGTAGACATAATCATTTTCTTTGTCAAGTTGTCTAGCAGTGGGATGTAAAGTCCATTTCTTCGCAAGAGGTGTCATTTTACTAGATGCTTCATTTTTCGAGATAATTTTTATTGTACGATAATTAATTCATCACATGGGAAATTTATAATCATTCTATATCAAATTCATTTTTTTTTTACATCAACATATCTTTCATTGGGCACTGAATCTTTTTTTTTTTACAAAGTGTTTCCTTCTATATCCTGCCGTCATTATTTTCGAATTGCATTTAGTTTTCTTACGATATTATGCAATTATATTTTGAAAACAAATCCATTTAGCGTCCAGAATTGACAGGATATGTATGCATGTGAATATTGGAAAGTCGATGTAATAAATTTAAAGCAACTATTTTTAAGCACAGCTAACTTTGATTTGCAATTTTCCAGATGACATAGCACAAATTTCTTAATAATTGAAGTCCGCTTTCATTTTTTTGGTGTGCTCTTTTTCTTATAATTTTTTTAAAAAGTAGGTGTTTTTGCAAGGACATGAATGCATTGTCAAAAATCTCATTAAAAAGCACGTTATCGTCAAGTTGCTTACCTTTACAGTATCGTAATCTTTATTGCTATTTTTGGGTTGAAATCTAGAATCGAATACCGCAGAAAAGTCGCCAATGTTGCGGCACGGAATATATCTCGAATTCTGTAAGAGTTACAGCACTCCTATTAGTAGAATTTCAGTTTTGTTTTTAATATTAAATGACTCTTTAGGCATAACTAGATTCGACTTTAATTTACCAGGTGATATAGTACGAATTTATTAATAATACGAGTCGTATTCATCTGTTGGAATACTTTTTTGTTGGGTTTTTTCTTATAATTATTTTGAAAATGTGGATGTTTTCGAGATGATCTGAATACGTGGACAGAAGTTTCAAGCAAAAACGCAATATTTTAAAGCTTCTTAAGGACTTCTTAAGTTGCTATTATTAGGATGAAACCTAGAATCGAAATACTGGATATCTATCTAGAATAGAAATACCGCCAAAATAGTAGCCAATCTTGCAACACGGAATATATCTCTAAGTCAGTAAGAGTTACTGCAGTTCAGTTAGTGAATTTCGAGTTCTGCAATAAATGATTCTTTTAATGTTACTTTAAATTCTATTTTTAGAAAAACTGTTATGATTTACGAAAAGAAATAAAATAACATATTTGTGTTACTTTTAATGACTTTTCCACAAAATATATAACTGTCCGTCGATCATTGATAGAATGTTTCATTATCAGCACTCTTTAAAAAGCAAACTAAATTTATTTTTTATCACTTTCTCGGAAAAAGAAATTTGTACATTTGTACATTAAATTTTTAAACGAAAAAAAAAATTATAATGCAAAGTGAAAATTAAAACATTTTTGTGATCAGTGTTCAAAATGTTTTCATCATCATTAACAATATTCAATAAGATGTTATTAGCATTAGTGTCCATGGTGCTTTCTTTGCCAACATCCAGTAATGTGTAGTTGTGAATGTCCAGAGTAATTTCTTTATCATTCGTAATATGAATTAAAATGTTGTTATCATAAATATCCGAAGTGCTTTTTCATTATCAGTAATATTTAATAAGACGGTTAGTTCATTAAATTTGTATGTTTCTGATGTCTTGGTATGCTTCAAATATTTCATTGATTACGATGTAAAAATACCGATCCTATGATAGAAACTACGATAAAATATCGTCATGATATCAGTATCCAATAAGGTGTTATTATCATTAGGGTCCGTGGTGCTTTCTTCATTAGCATTAGCATTCAGTAAGATGTTGTCAGTGTCCAAAGTACTTAGCACCTGTAATACCCATTGAAACGTTATTATAAATGCCGTAAGTGCTTTTTCATCAGAAGTACCATTTAATAAGACTTTCGGTTCAATAAATGTGTATGTTTCTGAAGTCTTGGTATGCTTCAAATATCTCATTGATTACGATACAAAAATACCGATCCTATGTTCGAAACTACGATAAAATATCGTCATGATATCAGTATCCAACAAGGTGTTATTATCATTAGGGTCCGTGGTGCTTTCTTCATTAGCATTAGCATTCAGTAAGATGTTGTCAGTGTCCAAAGTACTTAGCATCTGTAATACCCATTGAAACGTTATTATAAATGTCCTAAGTGCTTTTTCATCAGAAGTAGCATTTAATAAGACGTTCGGTTCAATAAATTTGTATATTTCTGAAGTCTTTTCACTATTCAATTATCTCATTGAATACTGTGCAAAAAACAGATCCGATGTTAGAAACTGCGATAAAATATCGCCGTGAAAAAATAAATCTTTCTTAAAATTGGTGATGCTCACTCAAACGCTAAGTAATAAGAATTTTTTTTTTAATCACGTTATAAATAAACAAACCGTATACACAAATTTCGCAAACATACGCTTTCAAATTATAAAATATATTACTATACAGTGAGAACAATTTATAGAAATTATTATTTTATTCTTCGATTATTGAATTACCATTTGGGAAACAGATATATACTAACTAAAAATTTCGTTGTTATTATAACTTCAAAAAAAGTTACGTTGATTGCTTATCGACAATACAAGCCATCTTTTTGTAACAAAGTAGTAGAATTTAACAAATGAAAGATCTAAATGTATTATGATTTTTCTAAACCTTAGTAAATCATAAATCAGTTTAATAAATACTTTAAAGGTTATTAATCTGCTAAAGTATTGATATAATTATTGTACTTAGACGACAAAAGACCACAAAATACTTATTCAAATATTGAATTAACCAAGCCATTCTTGCTCTCATAACGAATAAATGATTGTTGATTATGCCGTTATGTATTGTTTCTAATAATAAGAGTAAGGTAGTTTTGATTTTAACTTATTGTATTTTTATACATGATTTAAAAATATGTTCAAATTTCAGTCTCAGACATTCACCCTTAAGCAAAGTAATTTAAATTGAACTTAAAGTACAATATATTTTCTGCATTTAATTGAAAAAAGTAACCGTAGAGATGTTTTTCGGACGGCGGAAATTTGGCCTACAGTTATTCGCCACTAGATGAACAGAAAGACCAACGGTACATTAAAAAGTTAGTGATGCTACATTACCCTCACATGTTGCAACCTCACTCTTGAACAACAACTAGCATTTCATCTATGGGGATGTCGTGATCTTCTTTAGCACAGATTATGGCCGAATATCGGTATATTCGCTGTTGAAGACGGCGTGAGTTAAATTCTGCGTAATCTGCAACTTTGAAACTTACACGAAAGTAGAAATTGTAGTTTCTGAAAAATGGTGAACATAAGGTGAATTTGGTTATTGAAAAGTTAGAATTGAGAAGAGATGTTGACACAAGCATATCTTTTTCGCAAGCCACGCATTTCGAGTAAAATCTATTTAAACATTTTTCTTTTTCTCTTCTCACGCAGTCTGCTATATAGTTCTAGTGAGAGTGCATGGTGAATTCTTATTTCGTTGCTCACTCTCTCTGAAGTCTACAGGAAGGCTCTCCTTCATATAGACTATCGTGTCCGACCTGACCTCTAGATTTCAATCTTTTACTTTTCTCCCTTTACCGACGTCGAGACCATAGACCTTGAATTAGTTTTAGTGATCTTTGTGATTGCATCAAATTTTCTATTTTTTATTATGTAGTTAAATTGACTTAATTGATTAGTAGTTAAATTGACCTTTTGGTCATCACATTATCTACCCTTTTAGTTTTGTTATACTTTTTGTTTAAACTGTCAGTATTCTGACCAATATATTTGTCGTTCGTGGCTACTCGTGACCCAGGAAAAGGCGATTCTGGGGGTTGGGACCAGTTGGAGTTGTGACATTTGTATTTGTAACGTCTTTTTTACCTCCGCTTCTAGTAGACGGGAGGTAAATTTAGTTTTTTGATGTATCAATCGGCTGGTAGTTACCAGATTCTCGGGTCTAAAGCTGTTTAGGTTTCAATGAAGGGCCATTTCCCGAGCACCTGGTTAAAAGCGGAGATAATTTCAGGAGGTTATACTGATAGTATAGACCCGTCTTGCACCACTAGAGATATATGTTTTTTCTTGTTATGTTCCATAAAGAGTGGTACGATCTGAAATTCAAAATTTTTTTTTCTTCTTTCTTCATGGATGTTTCAACATATTCTTTTAATTTGTGCACCAGAGAATGCCTTAATTGGCCCCCCTAACACACCAGTGTTACAAACATCAAAAACCGTACATTTTTTCTCATAATTTTACCGGAAAATCAAAATTCCCATTTTTCATTGAAAAAGGAATACGAGGAATCTTAGGAATATATATATGTATACATATACAAAAAACTTCGTTTAGGTGACCTGATTATTGAAACTGCTAATGCCTTGCAATCAAAATCTTTGTTGTATTTTCTTGACCATGAAATCTAAGTCTTACCTCACAGAACCTCAATACGCGAAAAGGAGTCATATCCGAATCCGATTTCTTTTGAACTTTATCAAACTTACTGGGAAACGCTCCCGATGCAAATCTTTTTTTATTTCTTGTAAAAATTGGGTTTATGCCTTTTATTTGAATTTTGTTTGTTGCACCATTTTATCTTGTTTTCGTCAGTGTATTTTACTTACTTTTTAATTGACAATATTTTACAGCATCAATTTCATTAAGATTTTTATCAAGATATTAATTCACCATTCCCATGTGTTTACTTGGTACTGTATTTTACCTGTTCACTGCAATTCCATTTTTCGTCTTTTAACCATTTCATTTTACCAGAATTTTAAGAAAAGCACTGTTGTTTAGAGAAGTAGGGCCAAATCTAGCCCTTGTGCCATAAAACCCCACCAGCCAATTCAACCAACCAATCAACCGATTTGTTATGTTGCTCTGATTCCGAGTTCCTCGAATGATTATAGGATAAGGGTGTATGAGCAATTAAAAGATCTATTGACACTCTGTCAATGAAACATTTAATACAAATTGTTTAAATTCTCCTGTTCGTCTGTATATTCCAAATGCCTTGCAATGCTTTAAGTTTCTCCCACAATAATGGCAACAGCAAGGTACCCAGTCACTGAAAATACGAAAAAATATATATATCCAAGAAAAATGAATAACACTAACATAACACACATCCTACATAGCAACAGTTAACTCTACCGTAGTCACTTTTGTACGAGTCCAGGTGAATTTTCAGAACTCGAATTAGTCTTCCTCTCTGTAAGTGTGAGTTTCTCTAAAACCATCTACAAAGTTGGACAGTTTAAAAAATAACTGATGGCGTAGCGATCATCTGCTCGATTTAAAGTGAAATAAAAAAAAATTGAATATATTGAATATAAAAAACATATATAAAAAAAATTAGAGAAAATGCTTGACATGGGAAAAAAGTATATATATATATATACATATAACGGAGAATATTGCTGAGAAAATTAAAAAAAAAAAAAGATGATGTGAAACGATGAACAAACGAGTGTAATAAAAAAAGGACAAAATGGATATTGCAATAAAAAAAGACTATTTAAGGTTTTTCAGCTTCGATTCCATTTTGAAGTTGCGTAAGGATCCAAAACCATCCTCAATTACTCGTGGGGCATTATTCCCATCCCCCTCAAAGGTAAATCTTCTTTAGACATGTGCGGGTGTCATGACCCCAGACGACCCCTTACCTTCTCCTTTTTTTTCTCTTCCTTTTTTTTAATATTTAATTTTAATATTTGACCACACTTTTTCACGTAGGACTCCTCTTGTTCGTGAATTTTTATAAAATTATTATATTCGTCGGAGGAATTGGCTTGCCAGATCTTCAGATGTAAACCCCACAAATTATACCTGGGAAATGCTTGGGAGGGTAAATGCAACTTGCCTTCTCCGTACCATCCAGAGCCTGAAAATAGAGTTGCCAGGACCAACTTGCCCATGAACTAATAAATTTTGTGATTTTTAGTATGAATTTACATTGTGAGAGAATATAAACTGCAAGTATCAAACGCAACATTATACCATTTTTGTGTTCGATATCATAAGCTCTGTTTTATGACTACTGATATTGAAAATGACCGAGCGAAGATGCTTTTTTATCATAATTTCTATGTAGTTATATGTATTTTATCTGTAGTCTATTAACTTATATTTATACATAATTTCACTAAAATCTATTCAATAGTCATAGAAGAGAGTTCTTAATTAGCTCATATCAATAAAAAAATTAAATTTCTCTTAATTTAAACACTATGTGTATTTTTATTATAATACACGATTCATCATTGTTTTTGCTGTATACTGAAATTATATTTCTTTTAGTATGTGCTATCATTTAAAGAAATATTTCAAAATATTTTTGTGCTTGTGATTAATTTGATGTTCTTCATAAAAAAACCATACGATGAATCCATCCATCCAGTATCCATTCTTCATTATCCCTCCTATTAAAAAAAATCTGTTGGAAATAAAAATGTAACTCTTTTTGCTAGAAATAAAAATCAGAAAATATCCATATATAACTTTAAAAATAGAATAATAGAAATAGCCATATATAACTTTAAAAAGTGTAAAATATGGACAACTAAAAGAAGAAGAGACGTTTTATTAATATATAATACTTTTAATGCTTATTAGGTTTAATAAAATACGATTTAATTTTTTTTAAATCCTATTTTCATTTTACAGGTTTTGAGATCAAAAGCATAACATGATTCAGTATCCGTATCATGTTATACGAATGCTGAATCGTGCTATGCTTTAGATCTCAAAGCTGTTCTTTCGTATAACATGAAACCGCTGAATATTTTGGAAATCTAAGTTAATAGAGGGGTGTTATTTATAATTAATATATATTTTCCATTCCCGAAGTAAGGGACAAAAATATTTATGAAAATTATTAAACAAATCTTTTTCCCGGGAGACTTTAATTTTCAATATTCGACTATTTAAATAACAACAAAACAATTTCGCTCTGTATCAAATAACTTTCCACAATTTTTTTGACTGGAAATTCCCCAAATTTTCTGAAAAACAGAATTGATTATACATAAACAGAAACAAAAGTAATAGTGTGAATAAATTCGTAATAAAAAAAAATCTTAATTGAAAATATAAAGGCACCAGCATGAAATTGCATGGATAATCCATCATATCTGACAAAAAATTGCAATTAACAGCGATACAAGGACATAGATAGAATTACCGAATATGTCAACAATTTGGAAATATTATTCTCATGAAAAACCTGTGGTTTGAGTACAGTTAAGGTCACAGTTAAGTTCCACGAAAATTGAATCCCATATTTGCAACCTGTAGGATTTTCCAAAAGATTTTTTGCCCTGTGCCAGCTACTGAAAAGAGGGTGTAACTGAGTGTCCATCCCTTGGGGGTAGGTGTGGTCCCAAGCAAACGAAAATTAAAGGGTACCAGCAAACGATTCTGTCATGGAAGTTGCTCAGTGTTTGTCAGCTGTGTTGTTCCATTGGGGGTTAATAATGCGCTACTGCAAGAGTTCTTGGAACATAGTTCCATGAAACCGGAAGTGGTGAAGGTAATGCTTTGTTGTTTGCTGTGTAGGAGTATGTTTGATAAGATGTTATCATAAGGGCTCGTTGACTGATGTGTGTAGTGTCAAAAGAAAGAGTTTGTTTAATAGTTTTTGTGAAAGATAAAAGGAATTCCAAAATAAAAAAAGGGAAAAGGGAAGTTATAATTTGCAATTAAAAGAAATGATATTGATTTAAAATTTATTTTTAGGTAAAAAAGAATTTATAAAGATTTAATGAAATGATGAAAATAATTAAAAATTGCTATTAATACCTAATTTACTCTAAAAAAGTATTATAAATGAAATACAAATTTTGCCTATGTCATCAAATAATTATATAATGTGAACCTGAGATTAAATAATAATAATAATGAATAATTTAAAATCTAAATAATGCTCATGAGGGTACAAAAATGTCAATGTAAATTCCCGATTTAATAATGAAAATTATTGATCGTTTTACAAAATAATTTATGCTTGTGTATATATTTAAGGAAATTTTGCTTAATAATTTAATTTGCTTAGGTGTGTACATTGTGTGTGTATATCTAGGGTAAACACCACCTGGGAACACCGCGTGCCGCTGGCAAATTTGGGACCTGAATGGTCGAGTGTCTCGCGCTCTGGCGCTCGGTGCCACAGGTTTCGGGTTCGAATCCCGGCGGTGCCATGGATGTTTGTAGTGGTTCGGAATCCCCTTTAAGCCGTAGGTCCCGGTCTCCTATGACTGTAAGAGCGTCACGGAGCCAAAGTCAGGCTTCTACCTACGGGTGCTCCATCACAACAGAAGCTGCTTCCTTCCCCTTCAATCATGAGCACGTATGGGCTCGTGGGCTTCGCCAGCCAAGTGGGATAAGAAACAACAACATATCTAGGGTAAACTAGTTTTGAAACAATTTGTTATTCTATACAAATTTTAATTTGCACATTCCTAATTTTTATGTGAAAACCTATTATCTAGTTGTGTACTTTGCTTATTATCTTGTAATATCTTCCTGGCTTTTATATTTCCCTTGTTCATAATTTTGCAGCAACTGCTTCTACTCTCAAATTATTTATTGGTTGTTATTCTTTTTCTAATTTATATAATAATTGCTTTGATGTCTATTCCTTCAGCTCTTTGATTTGTATATTCTACTATCTAGGGTTTATTGCTTTGAATTTTTTCTAATAATTTACCATTATGTATTAATATATTTTATATATTCTCGAATTTCATATTTCGCCCAATTTTTTTTTTTTTAATTTTAATTTTTTGTTGTTTTGTAATAAATTTCTTCATTGTTCAGTTTCTGTTCCTCCAAAAGTGAATGTTGCGAAAACTTTCTCGCCTCCATCGTGTTTCCGCTCAATTTCCCCCACATCATTCCCAAACTGTATTGGGGCAACTCAGCTCTAGTCATAGTGCTGTTGTGTGGTGTAGTAGTAATAGTAGTATACTCGAATTTAAATCATTCACTATAATTTGAATATTATCTATTGACCGTTCATATGTAAGTCACTGGAAATGTATGTCATCAAACCAATAATGATATTACAATGGAAACACGTTATCTTAAAAAATGGGATAACACGTACACAAATAAGTAAATTGTAATAAAAATTATTTTTTTAAAAGTAATTTATTAGAATATGATAGACAAATTAATAGAGTTGTTGTAGGTTAACATGATCTGAAATGCAGCTAAAAACAGACTGTAAAAGAGTCTACAGTTTCTGCACATAAAAACTGCATTGGAAAATTTCGAGTTAGCCATGTTTTAGGCATGAATACTTGACATCATTTACGATGGCAAGCTATTGGGCAAATAGAAATGTGCCAGAATCTGTCCTATATCAGAAAGATGGTGGATTATGATCCATTCTTTAATTCATAGACTGTGGAAGGCATTTGTAAGAATAGAATAAATTTCTACAAGGCACAACTGAAGACGAGTTAGATCTACAAGTGCCACAGATGTTCTCCATTTTCAGCTAATTGCAAGAAGAACAGAACACTTCTATTAACTGCTTCTTTAACACTTCTTCCGTGTACACACCACTTGAAGTCTGGTACACAGATTAACAGTGTCCACAAGGTGGTATGTAATACATCCAACATTCTATGTATCACTCATACCACGGCATTGAAACGATCGCACGCACTTATTTCAATTGTATGGCAATTCAATAGATGTCTATCCTCTTTACTAATGAATTCATATTTTGTCTGCAAAGGGACTGAATAAGATTATGAATATGGTAGGTGCTGGAAATTCGCTGTTATCCTTATTATATCCTTGAGATAGATTTAGAGGTAGGCATATATGTGTATGAATGTGTGTAGGCAGATATATTTGTGGTACACTTAGTTGTATATCCTCGCAAGAGGCTCTGACAAGACATATTACTGCACTTATTCCAACCTCTGTAACCCT
Source organism: Caerostris darwini (assembly GCA_021605075.1). Lineage (NCBI taxonomy): Eukaryota > Metazoa > Arthropoda > Arachnida > Araneae > Araneidae > Caerostris > Caerostris darwini. The sequence continues at coordinate 235,228 of BPLQ01000975.1, forward strand.
TCAGAATCTTAGAAATGCCTTGATACAGAATTGAACTTTTCCTGCGATCTGAATTAATAAACACCATCATTAGGATCATGGAAGATTGTTTTTATGCTGTACTGATCTATGCTATACTGAAGATCGTTTCTATATGTGGTTGTCAAAAAACTTTATTAAAAGTTTATCACACTTATATAGGTCTTACTTACACACTTAGAAAAGTTTTACATTATTCCATTAAAAAATTTATCAGATAGTTTTTTTTTTTCATATGAGCTTTTTTTATTACCGAACGGAGAGCGTAAAAAATCATTTCTTGTTTAAATGAACATTAAAAGTAACATGAACATTTAAAAGTAGAAAACATGCGATAAAAAATGTTTAGTAATTTTAGTAAAACAAATTTAGCAAAACAATTTTAGCAAAAGTTTTTAAATGAAATTGCTGCCATTTGAGTAGTAGTTTTAAAGCAACAAATGCTTTTGGTATGTTTCATCATTCAATAATTTATTATTGCAAAACGCGCAACAGTCGCTTATAATGTTATCTAAATAATATAATCCAGACAAACAACGTCGATACAATAGAATAAATATTACTATCGGTAAATCAAATGAAATAAATTAATTATATTTAAAGTTGTTTGGAGAAGAACTGTGTTTGTTCTAATTTATATAATTAGAACTTTAAATAATAATTTGTCAATTATTTTCAATATATTTGCTTTCGAATAGAAGATAATAGAATAAATGTTTCAAAATGTATAATATATCTTTGAAATATTTTTAATTAATACTATTGACTATCAAAGAATAAAGTAACTATTATCGGGTTTTCGGTTTACGAATCTATAATTACCACGAATCTATAATTACCTCTCTTTAAATGGGTTAAATAGAGTATGTCTCTAATTGTACGTATTTAGTGTTGGTGCGTGTGTCAATAAAGCTGTGAGTTCTCAAACCTGTGTCTCAACCAACCCACACCCAGTTACAATCAAAACATTTATAGTTAAAAGATGATTAATAAATTACTTAAAAAACATTAATTAAATATTATTTCTAATTTTTAAAAATTGTTATTCATGTTATAATAAATTTCATTTTTTATTTAAATTTGCTGTCTAAGAAATTAAAAGAGTAATTTTAACTGTAATATTATATATGGAATATTTTAAGTAATTTTTAAAGTTAACGACAAAGTTCAACAAACCAAAATTTATAAACAATAATACATCCATTGATGATAATATAGTGATTTTAGAATAAATATATTTATTACAAATATTACTATATTTTTATATAAATATGAAAATACATAAATGTTAACTTTATTTATTGGGAATGATTTTTGTTAACTTAAAAGTATTTGCTAATTTAAATGTTAAATCAGATCTTTTTACCCATAAAATATATGGGTATTCTTTTTGGGAGGAGTTTTATCGCGTATTTAATATTTAAATATCTTTCAAGTGATAATAATTATTTAATTAAATAATTAAATAATGTAAAATTGTAATTAATTAAAAAGATTGTCAGGTGAAAGAAAATAGAATGTTATTTCAAAGTGAAAACGAGATTTTTCAAGAAAAGAAAATCGTTTGGAATTCTAGAATTTTTTATTGTTGCTTTTATAACTTCTGTTTTTACATTAAATTCTAAATTGTATGGGAAAACTTGTATAACACTGGTACAGTTTTAAAAAATCGCAGAAAAAATTAGATTTTCCTTAACTATAACTTTCGCGGCTAACTTTTAATTTACAAGACTATTAAAGTCATGCTTTAACATTTGCAGTGTTAGAAGAAAATAGAAAAGTCACAATGGATATACATAGTACATAAAACTGGTCACAATTTTAGTCCGTTTAAGAATCAAATAAGATTACCTCAATTAAGTTTGTTGAAATTAATATAATCTCACAAAGTTGGAATCTTTGGAATTATTTTGGAATAATCTAGAATAAGCGGCAATATTCTTATACAAGTAATATAAAAAAAAAAGTTTTTAAAGTCAATTCCTCCTATTTTTTCTCACTATATTGCAGGAAGTCCTTTATAAATAATTTTCATCCATTATAAGTTTATCTAGCACCCTCTATTGGTCGATACATGCAACTTAAATTTAAAAAAATAAATAATTAATTAAATTTAATTAATGAATTAATATTTGAAAAAACTGTATTAACATCCAGTGTCACCCCCTACAAGTTAAAAAAAATGCATTTGAACTTGAGTGGATGAATAAAAAATGTTTTATGAACGATTGAAAATTTGAACAAGATATATATAGAGAGAGTGTGAGCTAATAGAAGGAATTTAATAAGTTATTAGAGGATAAAGTTTTAAAATTTCTGAAAATAATTTTTCCTAAGAACATATCCAATATTGCAAAACTTTATAATCTTTAAATGTTTTGGTTAAGTATATTGAAAAGTTTTGGAACGTATCAAATTCTCTTAAATATTTAATAAACATGGCGGAATGGGTAAAGAATCTACATTTTCACAGCTAAAAGTTTTCAAAACGAAATATAATTTCCTTCTTTCCAAACTGGAATGAAATTACTTTTCATTTTAGATCTGCCAGATATATATGTTTGTTTCAAATCGCATAAATATATAGCCGGAAAAGTATTTCACAATTTACAACTTTTTCGTTTTCACTGCAACCATGACCGAGAAAATGACAGCTATAACCGAAACTGAACTGCTGGAAACGAAGTGCCGATTTCGGAGACAGATCGTGCAGATATAATTGGAGTTCTTTGGGTGAGAAGGGGCCAGGGAAACCATTACTATCGATCTCATAATATTTGCTGGAAGTAAAATGAAATTCAAACGTGAATTTTGGAAAAGGATGGACATGATAAATTTTTGTTTTCTTGTAATCTGTAGAAGATCAATAGATTTCATATACGGAAGAGTAAAATTTTCTGTTAATCTTTATGGTTAAATCATTGGACTACTTTAAGAGACTTTGTTAATCTTTATGGTTAGATCATAGGACTATTTTAAGAGACTTTGTTAATCTTTATGGTTAGATCATTCGTTAAAAGAAGACTTAATAGTTCGAAATTAATCAAGTGGTTTAATCCCCTATTAGTTTTTTTCTTTTAAAACATAGTTTACGAACAAATTGTTTCATTAAATTCGAACCTATCAAAAAATTATTATACTTATATTATTTTTATTATAAGGATCCAAGATCAGATTGCAAATTAAAATCAAAATTGCAATCCTCAAGATCACCCAATGATATATATATAGATATATATAGGTCGAGTATATAGTATATCGGTACATGTATTATCTATATACCGATATACTATAGACCGAGTTTCTACAATACATATATATATATATATACAATATAGAATTTGTTATATATACTCATGTTTGTGAAAATTGCAACACCATGAAGGACTTACGCGAGTGAGCTGATATTTTTAGGAAATGCAAATTAACGCATGATATGCAAATGATTAAAATTTCAAATCCGTAGCGCATGCTTATGCTGAGCAGCGCCCTCTAAACGGCGGATGGATCCGAATAAATAGACGGCTGTAGAGAGGCGTGTATGGTTATCTGCTAGTGGTAAACGTTAGCTCAATCGTTACTTATGCCTCTTCGACGAAAGAGAGCGAGATTTGAGCAACTTACAGAGTTTGAACGGGGGCGAAACATCGGCCTTCGTGAAGCTGGATTGTCTTATCGTGCAGTAGCCTCTCGTGTGCAGCGTAACAACATCACAGTGATGCGTCTTTAGAAGCAGTGGACGGACGAGTGTCGGACAACTTGGAAATCCGGGAGTGGACCCCGAAATGTGACGTCAGCTTGCGATGATAGACACCTGGTCCGCGTGGCTCTGACGGACCGTACAGCTTCCTCTAGACAATTGGCAGCACAGTGGTCAATAGCTACAGGTGTTTCATTGTGTGCTTCATCAATTCGTAGACGTCTGCTGCAGCGTGGACTGCGCGCAAGGACTCCTTTATACAGGATCCCTCTCACGCTAAACCATCGCCGCCTGCGGTTACAATGGGCCGCTCAGCATAGAGACTGGCGTGCTGATTGGCAACATGTCATGTTTTCTGACGAATCCCGCTTTCATTTGTGGTACCATGATAGCCGCATTCGTGTCAGACGCTATGCCGGTGAACGCCACCTTCTGGAGTGCATTATCGAACGCCACAGTGGACGAACACCCGGAGTTATGGTCTGGGGTGCCATAGCATATCACGGACGATCTCAATTGCTAAGAATTGTGGGCAATCTGAACAGCAACCGGTACATCAGTGAAGTTCTATAGCCCCAAGCTGTTCCCTTCCTTCAAATCTTTCCAGGCGCTGTATTTCAACAGGACAATGCCCGCCCTCATATCGCTAGGACTGTTCAATCCTTCTTTGCAACGCGGCAGGTAGAGCTTCTTCCTTGGCCTGCGTATTCCCCGGATATATCGCTTATTGAACATGTGTGGGATTTCGTTGGTCGGCGTCTCGCTCGTGATCCTCGTCCTGTTGCTTCTGCAGACGAACTTTGGGTGCGTATACAAACAATATGGAATGCTCTTCCTCAGGCAGACATTCAAAATTTGTTTGACTCCATGCCACGTCGTGTAGCAGCACTTATTGCGGCGCGTGGTGGCTACACAAAATACTGATACGTATCTCTTGTTATTGTTTGTTTGCTTTGAACATTTAATCATTTATTTGTACTACTATCACTCAACTGTGTATTAAATCTCATTCAATTATGACGATTCCTTCATGGTCTTGCAATTTTCACAAACATTAGTTTATATATAGAATTTGTTTTACTAAAATTACAATTTTTTAATTAATTGCAATTTAAATTACCAAATTTACAATCTCCATTTAATTAAATTTTCAATGAAATTATTAACGGGTTCATTCTTGTTCACATATCCAGCATCTATTTGCTGCCATGTGAGTAGTAGTTATAAAGCAACAATGCTTTTGTTAATGTATTTCATCATTCAATAATTTATTATTTCGAAAAATTCAACAGTCGCTTGTAATGCTATCGAAATAATATCCAGAGAAATAACATTGGCGTAATAAATTCAACTAAATTACTAACGATAAATCAAACGAAATAAATGTTTCCTTTTTTTGCAAAGAAAAAAAATCGTTTCGAAAAGAACTGTATTTTGTTCTAATTTAATTAATTAAATTACGTTAAAGAGTAATGTGTCAATTCCTTTGTTTTCGAATAGAATAAATACAAAGGCAAATCGAATAAATGTTTTCAAATGTATAATATATCTTTGAAATATTTTTAATTAATGTTGTTTAACTATCAAACAATAAAGTAACTATTTAAAAACTACAATGCTCTGTAATGCAGAAAAATAACAGATAAACTTTAATAATAAATGGATAATTAATAAATAAATAGAGTTAATTAAATACTACTTCTAATTTTTTTATATTTTAATTTATGCTACATAAATTATAATAAAATATATATATATATATGTTATATCTTCTATATCTTTTTTATTTAAATTTTGCTGCCTAAAAATCAAAAATGTATACAACATAGTATATAGTATATACAATAGTATATATATATACAGTATATATATATATTATATATACTTTTTTTATTGCAATTTTACCGAGTGACGGCCTATACTTGACCTATAAAGGCTTTATAGAGAGGGGCACTTTCAGATTCATGCGAACACTTAAATTTTTATTTATAAGCATTATTTTTATATATATATATATATATATATATATATATATATATATATTATATATATATATATATATATTATATATATATATATATATATATATATATATATATATATATATATATATATATATTATATATATATATGTAGACTTCTCTATCAGTCTAGCAAATTTTTAACGACAGAGGGAGGCAATCTAGGGGTGTATTTCAAAGCGAAATAAAAAAGCGTTGGTTTTCTCTCAACAACACATATTTAATGAATATACACTGAAGTGACAAAAGTCATGGGATAGCAATATGCAAATTTTCAGATGGCAGTAGCATCGCGTAGAACAGATATAAATGCGCAGTGCTTTCGCAGAGCTTTCATTTCTGTTCAAGTTATTCATGTGAAGAGGTTTTGACGTGATGATGACCGCACGACGGGAATTAACAGACTTTGAACGCGGAATGTTAGTTGGAGCTAGACGCATGGGTCAAGCCATTTCGGAAATCGTTAGGGAATTCAACATTCCCAGATCCACTGTGTCAAGAGTGTGCCGAGAGTATGAAATTTCAGGCATAACATCCCACCATGGACAGCGCAGTGGTCGACCGCCTGCACTTAACGACCGAGACCGGCGACGTCTGCAAAGAGTCGTAAATTCTAACAGACAAGCAACACTGCGTCAAATAACCGCAGAAATCCATGTGGGACGTACAAGGGACTTGTCTGTTAGAACTGTGCGGAGAAATTTGGCTTTCTTGGGCTATTCCAGCAGAAGACCGACTCGAGTGCCTTTACTGACAGAACGACATCGCTTGCAGCGACTCTCATGGGCACGTGAGCATATCGGTTGGTCCCTATATGAATGGAAAACTGTGGCCTGGTCCGATGAGTCATGATTTCAGTTGGTAAGAGCTGATGGTAGGGTTCGAGTGTGGCGCAGACCCCACGAAGTCATGGACCCAAACTCTCAGCAAGGCACTGTTCAAGCTGGTGGTGGCTCCGTAATGGTGTGCGCTGGACCGAACATTGACTGGAAATGCTTATGTTCAGCTACTTGGAGATCACTTGCAGCCATTCATGGACTTCATGTACCCAAACAACGATGGGATTTTTGTGGATGGCAATGCGCCATGTCACCGGGCCACAACTGTTCGCGATTGATTTGAAGAACATTCTGGACAATTCCAACGAATGATCTGGCCACCTAGATCGCCCGACATGAACCCCATCGAGCATTTATGGGACATCATCGAGAGGTCTGTTCGTGCCCAAAATCCTGCACCATCAACGCTTTCACAATTATGGACGTCTATCGAGACAGCATGGCTCAATATTCCTGCAGAAGACTTCCAACGACTTGTTGAGTCCATTCCACGTCGAGTTGCTGCACTTCGCCGGGCGAAAAGAGGGCCGACACGATATTAAGAGGTATCCCATGACTTTTGTCACTTCAGTGTATGTACATTAATATTTACAGAAAGTATTGATATATTCACAACCATTTTCTACCGCTGCTTGATGCAGTATCTCCCATGTCAGTTCGCTTTCTCCTCTCTCGCTCAACACGGGGTTTTTCCCTTCTTCCAGGGCCAGAGTTCACGGTCCAATACTGCCACTACATGGCAAAAGGTTGGTGTGAAAAGCACATAGTCCGTGAGGTGTTTCCATCTGGTGCTTAGCATAGAAACAAATCCTACAGAATCGACCATCCTGTAGGTCACTGCCCTCAGTGACTTAACACACAAATATCAAATGATTGGAGAATATGATTATCAGTAGTTCATATTAGTAATGACAAAATATCAATCAAATATCATATTAATAAAATATAATGACAAATAATAAAAAATAGGAAATAATGTTCGAAAATACTATGAAATGACAATAAGTTCAATAATATCACATTTTAAAATACATGCGATTAATACTGATATCAAATTCAAAAATGCATATACTAAAACTATAAACTAATACTAGGCTACTAATAAAAAAATTTAAGATGCACAAAAACGTTTCATCATATCAGCAGAGGTAGTGGTTATATTAGGTCCTGTATGGTCCCCAACTTTTGCAACCTCATACCTGTCTCTTTGATATACCTTAGTAACTTTGTATGGACCCAAAAATTTAGGTCTCAATTTCAGACCAACGCCAAACTGTGTTCGTTGAATTGCTACCAGATCACCAATGTGATATTTAATGGCTTTTTTTCTCTTTTTGTCATAGGCCTTCTTGTTTTCAGCCTGGATTTTTTTAATGTTTTCTTTAGCTTCTTGCCTAATTCGACTTCTTTGGAACTGGAATTCTTCATTTATTTCTTCCTCTAATAAACTTATGATTTTTATATCCTCTTTGTTTTTCATTTTAACACCAGTCAAGAGTTCGAATGGCGTCCATTTTGTACTACGATTCGTTGTGCTGTTAAGGATCCTTTGTAACTTATCAACATACCGATACCACTTTGTAGCGTCCTCTAGAGATCATTTTGTCAGGACTGGTATAAGTGTACGATGAATTCTCTCAATCTGCCCGTTTCCACGCGGGACACCGGTGGCAATCTGCAAGTGTTGGATGCCTTCTTCCGTACAATAATCATTAAAAGCTTTGGAGGTGAAAGCAGATCCTCTATCGCTTATTATTCTTAAAGGATTTCCAAACGTTTTCTGCTGTAGTTTCAGTTTGTCTAGAGCGTCTCTCGTGGAAACCGTTTTAACTGGATACAACCACGTAAATTTAGTAAAAGCATCGATCACCGTGAAAATATGCTGATATCTTTTATTGGTTGACGGTAAGGGGCCGATAAAGTCTACATGATAAGTGCTTAACGGCACATCCCCTTTCGGGATGGGGTTTAAATATCCTTCCTTCCTCCCACATTTTTTGTTGGATAATATGCAAGGTACACAGTTTGCAATCACCTTCCGGGTCAAATTGTCTAAATTTGGAATAAAAAATTCTTGTTTTACGACTTCCTCTGTCTTGGCAGCTGAGAAATGACCTTTCTCATGTGCTAATTTAACCAATTCCGTTTGCATGTCGCTTGGTGCAATAATAAGTTCGCGACCACCTACAAATTTGTAAAGGATTTCATTTCTAGTGAAATATTCTTGTGATTCATTACTGTTAAGAAGTTGCTTTAATGAGCAAATGTTTTCATCTTCTAACTGTGCTTTCTTCAGTCTAACCGTTATGGTATCATCCCCTATCATCATAACCGGGTATCTGCTTAAAGCATCTACATGTTTCATTCTGTCGCCAGGTCTATGAGTTATTTCATAATCGAATTCTTCTAATAGTAAGACCCATCTAGCGACTCGAGTAACAAGGTCCTTTTTTCCCATAGTTTTCTCGAATGCTGAGCAATCGGTGACAATTTTAAATTTATTATCTAATAAATAAATACGGAATTTTTTCAAAGCTTCCACCACAGCAAGGACTTCTAGCTCGTAACTACTTTACTTTTCCTCAGCTAAACTCGTTTTTTTAGACATATAATGGATTGGATGCAACTTTCCATCTTCCGCTGCTTGTAGTAATACAGCACCATAACCATATTTACTTGCATCTGTGTGTAATTATGTTGTTCTTCCTTGCTTGAAAATAGTCAGAACTGGGCTTCTCGTTAGCAAGTCTTTAAGTTTCTCGAATGCATCTATCTGATCTTGGCCCATGGTGAATGGGTGATCTTTTCTTAACAAATCGCTTAAAGGTTTGGCAATTTTAGAATACTCAGGGATAAATTTCCGGAAATAACTTGTCAGACCTAGGAAACTTTGGACGCGTTTCACATTCGTTGGCACGGGAAACCTCTTAACCGCGAGTGTTTTTGCAGGAGATGGACGGATAGTTCCATTCTCAACTATGTGACCTAGAAATTCTACATTTCTTTTCAAAAACTGGCATTTTTTTAACTTTATCTCTAGTCCGTATTTGGAGGCCACCTCAAGTACAACTTTTAATTTCTCCAAACCTTCCACTTCGTCTTCAGATGGGATTATTAAGTCATCCATGTAAGTTATAACAATACCCTTGTTCATCAAATGCTTAAAAATACTGTAAACATACCTTTGGAAAACACTAGGGCTGGTACTCAACCCAAAAGGTACTTTATTGAATTCATATTGCCCATCCGGAACGACGAAAGATGTGAATTTACGACTCTCTTCATCTACAGCAACGTGGAAAAATCCATTTTTCAAGTGTAATGTGGTATAAACTTTTGCATCTTGCAATTTATCTAAAACGTCATCGATTAAAGGTAAAGGAAACCTATCTTTGACGAGTTTCCTATTTACCTTTCTATAATCTACACACAACCTAGTGGTGTTGTCTTTTTTCTTCACTAGCACAATAGGGCTGGCGTATTCAGAAGAACTACTTCTTATTATCCCTTGTTCTAGCCATTCCTGGATCTGTTTATGAACTTCTTGTTTTTCTGGAAGCGTTGCATTCTCGACTTCAGCTGTTATTCTTAGTTTCTCCAGTTCTAATTCATCTTTTCTACGTCGTTCGTCTTCATCTCTCTTCGTGTTCCTCTGATTAATAATGGTATTTAACAACTCCCTACAAAATCCCTCATCATAATCGTCGCTTTTAAGAATAGCATTCTTATAATCAATAATTCTGAAATCGGGTTCTGTGGTTATTGATAATTCTTTACATAATATATTTAAGTCTTCTTTTAGACCTTTAGCTAAATAAGCCATTTTAAATTTTCTTAAAATTTATATCTCCAAAACAAACAATAAAAATAAATGAGCTTTACCCTTAATTTGATATAAAACTCAAAACAAATAATACTTCACAAAAATATTAATACTCATCTAAATATAGAAGCATTTTAAAATATTTCAATTATAATCAATTAGCATTTCATAAACTCAAGTACACATCTGTTAAATCAATAAGTTGTTAAGTCAAATAGCACTTTCTACCCTGTCATCCAAATACAGAAACATTTCTAGATATTTTACTGGTTAATATTAATTTATCAAAGAAAGACATATAAAAACATATAATTCAAATGCATAGAATATCCAAAATTAAAAATAATGTTTAAGTATTTAAAACAAATAAAAAAAAATAGCAACTGTATAGAATTCTCTTTCTTAAACAACCTTTTAAATTTAAACAGAATGAAAACAATTACTTTTATAGAATTAGAACAAAAATGCAATAATTAAAATTAAATATTATCATGCAAATATGAAAATAAGTTATTGTAAAATAAATGTCTTATCTGGTCGGATACACAAATACGGCTTACCTTGTTATAGCCGGGATGGCTATCTCCTTTGCAGAACCACTTAAAGCCGGGGTGGCTATCTCCTTTGCAGAATCACTTATAGCCGGGGTGGCTATCTCCTTTGCAGAATCACTTATAGCCGGGATGGTTATCTCCTTTGCAGAATCACTTATAGCTGGGGTGGCTATCTCCTTTGCAGCCGGGAATCACTTATAGCCGGGATACACAAAAAAACAAGGCTATCTCCTTCCAACAAAATCACTTATAGATTCATCTGGGGTGGCCTTATCTCACTGTATCACTTCATCCAATAGGCCAGGGTGGCCGGATACACAAAAAAAAAAACAAGACTCTAAACAGAATCTCCAACGCTTCCAACAAAATGGCTTCTTCAACCGCTTCCCAATAGATTCATCTTGGCCAGGGTGGCCTTATCTCACTGTATCACTTCATCCAATAGGCCAGGGTGGCCGGATACACAAAAAAACAAGACTCTAAACAGAATCTCCAACGCTTCCAACAAAATGGCTTCTTCAACCGCTTCCCAATAGATTCATCTTGGCCAGGGTGGCCTTATCTCACTGTATCACTTCATCCAATAGGCCAGGGTGGCCGGATCCACACAACAAAATGGCTTCTTCAACCGCTTCCCAATAGATTCATCTTGGCCAGGGTGGCCTTATCTCACTGTATCACTTCATCCAATAGGCCAGGGTGGCCGGATACACAAAAAAAATGCTTGCCAATTTCTATAGATTTCAACAGTTCAACATCCCGGCCGAGCCCCCCAATTTTGTAGACTTCTCTATCAGTCTAGCAAATTTTTAACGACAGAGGGAGGCAATCTAGGGGTGTATTTCAAAGCGAAATAAAGAAGCGTTGGTTTTCTCTCAACAACACATATTTAATGAATATATGTACATTAATATTTACAGAAAGTATTGATATATTCACAACCATTTTCTACCGCTGCTTGACGCAGTATCTCCCATGTCAGTTCGCTTTCTCCAGTCTCGCTCAACACGGAGTTTTTCCCTTCTTCCAGGGCCAGAGTTCAAGGTCCAATACTGCCACTACATGGCAAAAGGTTGGTGTGAAAAGCACATAGTCCGTGAGGTGTTTCCATCTGGTGCTTAGCATAGAAACAAATCCTACATATATATATATATATATATATATATATATTATATATTATATTATATATATATATATATATATATATATACAGAGAGAGAGGAGAGAGAAAGAACTCTTTTTACAAAAAAAAATTAAAATTAAAAATATCACTTTGATTCACAAGTGCAGTTCACTCTAAGGACAGATATTTTCAGAGTTCTCAAGTCTACAATGAATCTAATGGAACCGGTCTGTTGTAGATCTTAATTATCACACGGCGTGATGCACGAAACCACAAGGGGCTCACTTTGTAGACAGGCGTAATCCCGGCATATTCAGTCACTTTCGGAAAAGAGAAAAACAACACTTCTTGTCGACTCATCGTAGAAAACACTTTTCATCCTTCTCTAAAACCTTCCTTTTAAGAAAATCCATTCAAGAACAAGTATCTCAGCTTCCGTCGCTTATCAGTGACGTGGACACTTCCTCAGCCCATGGTCTATCACTAATCACGATGCAGCAACTCATCACGTAGTTCATATCCCGTCTGTAATTGTTTCAACCTGTGAAGATCAAACAGACAACGGTTAATTTCATGATGTATCATTATCCATGACACTGATTATCTGCTGTCAGATTTGAGTGACAGATATTGTTCTCATTAGAACAATACACTAATTGTATGTAGTATAAATATCCACGACACTGCTTATCTGCTGTAGATTTAGAGGTATGACTGGTAGCCGTCACCTGATAGAATTTAACACAAAATTTTTTAATCAAAAAGAATATCTTCTTTTAAAATGCATGCTAATGAATGTTTCTGATAATAATTTTCACTTTTTTTCAATTTGCCTTTTTCAACCTTTTTCCGTTATATAAGACAATCTAGTAATAATCATAAAATCTTTATCAAAACTTTTATTTCTCTGAATCAACATTTTAAGACTTTTTGTCGGTAATTAATCCATCTTTCTCTCTATTGCGATCAGATTCATCTCTATCTTAATTTTATCTTAATCCAAGCCTTGTGAACTGTAACTACATATTTCCATTTTTCTCATGCCAAACTATTGTTATTGCACAACAATCTACACATAGGTTTACTCCGAGAAAAATGATTTGGCGTATGTTTTTGCGAACCTCGTTTTTTACATTAGCTTTAAATCTACGATTTTGTTAAAAATTTCTATAGAGATGTTTAAAGATTTTGCGATAGATCTCTGAAGGGTTTGATTTTCTTTTAAATCATGGGATGCACATTAAATATCAGAGTCGTTCTAGTCAAATGTAAACTATGAGTTTTCTTCCCTGTTTATTATTTATGTCGCTTATTTTACGTGTAGAAATATTGAAACAGTCTTTCTCACCTGTTTTTGTAATAATTAAATAAGAATACCTTTTCTTCGTAAAGCTCAATAATTTATCCTCATATCCATTGTTTATTTTCCAGCGACATTTAAATGTAATGAATAATTCAATGATGCAGACAATAATGAAACACTATTGCTAATTAAATTTTAAATTATCACTTTTATTTAATTAAGATAATTTTTTCTATTCTAATATAAAAGTTAAAAAAAAGACACTTTCCTTAAAAATAATTTATGGTTTAGTTTGAGAAATTAAAAATAATTATCATTTATAGTTAAAATATATCCTGATATTTTAAAATTATTTCAAATATAAATTAAATTTAAAATGATTATTATATACGATATATAAAATCAATAAAATATCAATAATATCAAATATAATTTTCACGACGATGATATGCCAGGTTGACGGAGAGCCTTGGTTGCATAGCAACCTCTATCTCCTGCTTTGTGAATGAGAGAAGTTTCTTACGCTTTAAGCCCATTGATTAGATAGAAAAAGTGTAATATATATGTATATTGTTCATTTATTTAAAAGAAATTTAACTTATTAATTATTCATATTTTTTATTAATTAATAAAAAAATTATGCACTTATATGCAAATTATACAATTATGCACTTATAATTTTTTTTATATTATTATTATAATTTTAAGAAGGTAATAAAAAAATATATATATATAATTTTCAATACAAAAAAATGAAACACAAAAATTAAAATGAAACAGATTTATTGAAAAATAAAAAATGAAATACATTTTTTTATTTGAAAAGTTTGCAAAACAGAATCCTTTTTTCGTAGTAGACAAAAATGAGGAATTAAATATAACATGACAGAATTGATTGAATGACAATGAATACATTTGAAACATCATTTATTCTGTTTCTTCGGAGAGTCCTTGTTTTCAGAATTTTCTATTGGCTGCGGTTCTTTGGAAACTTGAACCGGAATGACTCTTTCGGTCGATGATTCATTTGCAGGCTTCATCGGAGCTTCGATGGTCAATTGACCGTTGATGGTCAGTCTGGAAGTCACACTCTCTGGGTCCACACCTTCTGGCAAGTCGAAGCTTCTGGTCATCTCGTGGTACTCGTACACGCCGTCGCTTTTGGCTTCGTGTTTGGCAGAAATGGCGAGTCTGTCGTTGACCACCTTCACGTTGATTTCATCCGGTTGATAGTTGGAAGTGTCCAGCTGCACCTGGAACTTGTTGTCCTTGGTGGTCACTTGGACTTTGGTTTTCGGTTCGTAGAGGGACATGGCCCCAGACTTGAGCTTTCGTTTTCGGCCGTTGGTCTCGTAGTCGTCATCCAATTTCAACAAGGCGGCTGGCAGTCGGCGAACGACCTTTCCGACTGTTTGGTCCATCTCATTCTCCAGCATGTCCAGGGCATTCAGCAAGTGGGGTCTGCTGCGTCGACGGCGATGTTCCGATCTGGGCACCAATGGAAGATAGTCGTCCAATAACGATGCTAGAGCCATTGCAGACATTCAGTACACACGTAAAGATCGATAGCACAAAAGAACAGTAGCTAGAAAATCGCAAGAACGCAGTAAGAATCGCTGATCAATTCGCCGAGTTCAACTCGCTTCGATCGAATCAGTTTCTCCAGCAGGCAGCAAGCGCGCTTATATACCAGCGCTCTGCCTGGTCTAGATCGGGGGAGAAAGCGGTAGAATTTTCTCCAGTAAACGAGGCGTAGCGAGAAATTTCGAGATGATTCCTGAACTGCATTCTAGATGGCAGCACGGTTCAAGATTTGTTTTTTCAAATTTGGATCGGAGATATTTTTTTAAATCCAAACATAAAAATAAATAATAATAATAAATAAATAAAAAGTAGAATTTTGTAGTTTTTCTGGATTACATTAACATATATTCAATATTGAAGAAATTGGAATCAATAATATTTTTATTTTTTATTTTTACTAAACATTAATTCATTTTTTGAAGCAGAAGATATTTTTAAATTACTTGCTAAAGAAATTTTATAACTTCTCTTATTTATTTTTCCAAATTTTATATGATTTAATTGTTAGTTGTTATATTTAAATATATAACTTTTTCTGAATTATTTTATCCATATTAATCATAAAATTTGAATAGTTGTTATGCATTTTAAAGAACATAGTAGATGCTGTTTAAATCAAATCATTTTCTTTTACAGAAAACTTAAATTTCTAGCATTAATAATTAGTTTATATTTTTTAAATTTTATTTCAAATAATTGTATTTCTGTTTCATATTTTTAATTTATCAATTTTAAATAATAGCAGTACTAAAATATAGTGTTTTTTTTTTTGTAATAAACTTTAATATTAAATATGTTTAGAGTTAGAAATTATGCTTAAAAAACTATTTTTTTAAATAATAAGTGGGATTTTTTTAGTAATAGTAAGGGAGAAAAAGAAAAATATATTTATTTTTATTTTATAAACTCAGATATTTTAAAATAATGTTTTACTCGATTTTAAACCAGAAAAATAGTATTATTTAACAAAAAAATAATAACATGTTATAAAAGAAGATAAAAAACTCACCATAAATTCATAAACATCGAAAATAAAAATTTAAATCAAGATTTATTATGTATGATGTGAAAAAATTGTCATAATGCAGGTTCTTTTATATGTGGCCCTTTTTTGTATGTGATTTATTATTTTGAAATTATATTCTTAAAATTAACCATTAAAATAATGATTAATAAAATTTACTTAAAACTTAGTGTACATAAAAATTTTATTGTAGTTTTTGTGAGTTTCGTTATTAATACGTTTCTAAGAATAAATTATATTTTGTAAGCCATTTTAGAAAAAGTAAAAGCAATAAGTTTGATAGCTATTTAACGTGGGGCAGTAAAATGACAAGTTTAAACATAGCTCACACTTGATGCATCTTTTAATAATTATTTTCTTTTTTCATTCCTTAAAAGATGCTAAAAAAATTTTATTTCTAATACTATAATATTTTATATAAAGAAATTAAGTTAATGTTTTCACTGCAGTAATGCCTCAATCAAGTTGAAATTGTTAAAAAAAATTTTTTGCATGTCGGGAATATTTACTTTAGATCAAATTAATAATGGTTATGTAGAAGTTAAATGCATGGAAATTACAAAAATATATAAAAAATTCACTTTTTGAAAAGAGCATTAGTTTTGTTGCGCCATCTAGTGTTATTAATTAAAACTAATAAAATGCATTAATTGTTGTTCAAGAATATATGAAATAAGAAAACAAAAATTTTATCAGTAAAAACAGTCCTTTTATTAAAATGAATATTTAATTGAAATATTATAAAAATAAAAAGATAACATTGTGATTTAAAAGACAAAGGAAATTAACGAATTTAAATGGTTCAGATAAGCAAATCTAAAATATTTATTTATTCATATTTATAAAAAAAATATATATATTTTTACTCGATTAGACAATTTATCGGCTTCTTTAGTATTTATTACTTTTAAAGTTAATATTTTATCGTCTTATTTATAAATTTGCTTACTATTTAAAATTAATTCACTATATAGAATTCAAATCATAGTATTATAAAAATTAGTGAAAAATAAAAATATTCATTTAATAATCAGAATTACATAATAAATCGTATTTTTTTTAATCGGTGTAGGTGAACGGAGTACCTTGGTCGCGAAGCGACCAAACCTCCTAGTTGCAACATAAAAATATTGTCAGTCGGCTCAAGGCCCATAGTAAATGTAAAACACATTGCATAATTTTAAAGTAAAAATAAAATTTAGAACTTGGAAACTTGGATTGTTTGAGTTGCTAGGCCATTAATGAAGACCTGCAATTTATCTACCTTGTTATCCGCGTTTCTAATTTGTTGGAGAAGTTCTCCAGAGTTTTTTAATTCCGAGAAAATGGATACAAATTCTTTCATAAGTAGCAAAGCATTTTGGATGAAGGGGGATTGATCCGCGATGCTCCGTAAGTGAGTCAATTGATTTTGGGAGAAGTCATTGTTGATGGTGGCAGTAGTGGCTGGTTGTTGAGATGGTGGTTGATTTTTCGTTGCCGAAGCATAGGAAAAGTTTGGTGTCACCTGTCTGGCTGATACGTGTTTTGGGTATGTGGCGTACTTGGTGGAGTTAACTTTTATTTTGGGAAACTTGGCGCAACCTCTCCAGGCGGCTGTGTGTCCCGACTGTCCGCAGTTAATGCAAGTTGGAATTTCAAGCTTATCAAATAGTTTACAGTCCTTATGTGAATGTTCCGCACCACACTTCAAACACCGGGCTTTAAAGCCACAGTTGTTTGAACTGTGGTGAAAAAAATTACACTTGAAACACTGAGATGTAACAGGCTTTTTGTTGAATTTCTCAACTACAACAGCTAAATACAGGAGACGATTTACTTAAAAAATTTCTTGATTTTTATTCGATCGTGGCAATGTGATTTGAAAAATAGGGAGAGGCTGCTTATCCCTAGTCCTGGTCAGCTGTACTACTTTCTCGACATTAAAATCTTTATCAGCCAGAGCGGCTTTAATCTCATTCGGAGCTGTGTCCCGATGCAAACCCTTGATGACCGCCTTTATTGGACGGAGAAATTTAGGAGTAATTACAAAATACTCTATATCATTAGAATTTAGAAAGCGAGTGATCTCTCGATGTTGATCCTCGGAATTTGGAAAGATTTTTATCATTTCTCCAGCTAGCTTTATATGTACATCGCCATCAAATTTAGTATCAATCAGTTTTAACATGTCGTTTAAATTGGCTTTTGGCTTAACCATGATTGGCGGTAATTTCCGAATCCCGGTGATCATGATCAATGTTCATGTTCAATGTTCTCAACTGATCGTACAGGAAAAGTCAAAATAGACTGTAAAACTCAGCTCCTTTATTCAAAAAACCAAATGCCAATCAATTTCGCTGTTACTGCACAGTTTAAAAATCCACTACAAACTCATCCAAAACAAAACAAATCATCTTTTTTTTTTATAATCTACTTTTATCATGTGCAAACTTGATGACATACTGTAAAAAATCTCGGCTTCATTTTTTTTCTAAATCGTATTTTATCATCATCAGCATGACTTTATTTGAAAAGTAATTAAATAATCATATTTATTTCTATTTCATTACTGGATGATAAAACAAATTGTAAACCTACAAAAGCCATTTTAAACAGATTTTTAACAGTTATAAAACGTATAAAGAAATCGTAACATTTGTCAATGATTATTTTTATAAAACGTATAAAATGAAATTTATGTAATATTTTCATTAAAAAAGTTATTTTCCAATTTCTAGAGAAATTGTTATTTTTAATGTCTAAGAAACTTTGAAAGCTTGAAAAAAAAATATTAAAGATCATTTAAAAAAAAAAAAAAGGAAAGAAAAATTCAGAAAAAAAAAAAGGATCTTTAAATTATTTTCTTAAAGTACAAATTTTTTTTATGTAGAATAGATCTATCAAATAGAATTATTAGAATTTTTTTAAATGTTCATTATTAAATAATTTAACCTTATTAATAGACCAACTACATAATATGATAATATAATAAGGAAAAAATATTACAAATAATAAATAAATAATAGAGATAATTTATATCGCAGTGAAGTTGATTGTATAGAAACAAAATAAAGGAAAATTTATTTTATTTTAAAATAAAAAAATGGCATAATTTTTATTGTCTATAAATAAAAAAGTGCAATTAAATGGACTTTTAGTAATTTTTCGACAGTAAGTTATAATTCATATAGTCAGCTTCGTATCTTTGATTGAATATAAACATAATTTTAATATTTTTGGTTTTTTTAAATGTAAAAATTTTTTAGTTTTACAGCAATTTTGCCTCTAGATATTTCTTTCATCTATAAGTTAGAACAAAAATTTATGTTTAGGATGTAAATAAGAGTAATTGTAATAAAGACAACAAAAATTATTATAATTAAGAATTTTTTTCAAAAATAATATTTACTAACTGTTTGCTTATAAAGAATGTCGTCTTTATCGGAATGTTGTCTTTATCGTTTTTACAAGATTGAATAAAACCAATTACGGCAATATTTGTTTATATGTGTTATACGCGTTTTTTGACATCCTGAAAATCATTTAAATTAGTTATCGCTAATAATTGTAGATGGCGCCACAAATATTAAGTAGAACATTTTTTCTAGAATTTTAAATAAATTAATATAATTTTGTGTTCTTTGAAACTCCACAAATATTTTTAATAAATTAGTTTAATTAAGAAGTAATATATTTTTTTAATATGTACTAGTTTAATTTGTCTTGTAAACCTCACATTTTGAACAAAAAAGACTTTCGTTTGATAGTATATTGCAATGGTAGGCAAATGTGGCTCTTTCTGTGTTTAAATGCGGTTCCGAAGGTCATGAAAAGGTATTTTTATATTAAATTGACCATGAAAATGATCAGAAGTCAAAACATGTTTCTCATTTACAAGTAAGTTTCTTTGATATCGAGTATGATAAAATTAAGGAAAATCAGGATATGATTGAAGAGTTGAAAACGAATTTTAAAATTAGATTTGAAGATCTTAGATGTTTAGAATATGCATTTAGTTTTTTTTTTTAAATACATTAGTAATTGATATTACTCAAGATGAATTTCCAATTTTATTTGACACAGCGTCGAAAGAAATAGGAATACTGTGAATGCAGAAAGACCAGGCATTGCAACCGTAAAACTCTTTCTTTCATTCTTTTATTTAATATTGGGCTATTTCAGTGATGCAAATTTGCGGGACGTATTCATCTGTATTAATTTAGCTTTAGGCTGCATAAAAAAACCTCGAAAAATCACCTAACATATATATATATATATATATATCTTTTCTTTGTATATGACAAACAAAACATAATGTAATATAAAATAAAATAAAGAATTGATGCTTGATAATACATTAATTTAATGAATATTTTATAATTGTTCGATTTTTGTAATACTGAAATACTGAAGCAGTGAGTCAAATGATTTTAAATCATTCATGCACACACACATAGATATGTTTAAATGTGAAAGTTGATTCGTGTGCCCCTATAACTGTTTTTCACTTATCAATCGATCAGAAGTCAAAACATGTGGAATAATGTGATAAATGTGAGTGTGGCACCACTGTAGACGACGTTTGGTATTAACATCTGTGACAAGTGACTTGGAAATTGCTGCTCTGGCGTAAATGTCCTGTTTATGAAGGTGCCTTCTAAATGTAATAATTGACACTTGAGAATCCAGATGCTGATTGAGCTCTACGGTCACTTTTGCTGCAGTTGTTCGCTTTTTAGACATTATAATCCGCTTCAATAGAATGTCGGTCTCTTTCACCGAGCTTCTCTTGCCATTTACTTTTTTGCTTTGAGCTTGTCTTGCCGCGCTGTGTGTACGCTGTCCTGACTTTAGACCCCCGTATACTTCTAGAAACGCCGAAAAGCTGGGATGTTTCGGTCACATTATGTGATAAGCTGCAGTTGAATTTTTTTTAACCTTGAAAATCTCATAGAAACTGACTTTCCACCATGAAAGTTACAGATTTTAAATTTTTAGTTTCTCAGAAACCTTCTTTGGAATATATGGCTGTTTGGTGAATTTTTTTTTTTTTTGTTTGTTTGTTGTTTGTAATGAAAGCATTTTTTTTTTTTTTTTAACAGAAAAACTGACAAAAAAGTAACTATATTTTTTTATGTCTAAACACATATTTCTCTGGAATATCAAAGGGCCTCACCCTTTTCACCCAATTATCAGTAAACTAAAAGAAACTTTCAAGAAAAACCACTTTCGAAGAAAACTGCTCATGTATTTGTCGTTTTACTTCCCTTAATAAAAAATTATTATTGATATTCCGCACACTTTAATAAAAATATAGAGAGTATGCTAATTATTATTACATATTAATTTGTATAATTTATGATGTGAATTTATTTTATTTTCTTTATTTTGTGTAGTATAATTTATATGTGCGTAATTGCATATTTTGGATTAATAAATATATGTATATTAATAAACAAGTATATAATTGTGCATCAAATATTATTGTATATCAAATACTTTGCTGGCGCTGGTGTCTATAGTACATTATTTTCTGTTTTCTCCCCGGTTGGATATCATCTGTTTAAGTAGATTCTGGTAGATTCTAGATCCGACATTGAAAGAAATTTTTGTCATGTTGTAATTTTTTGTAATCAATTGTAATTTTTAATTAAGAAATTTTTAAATACTATTTGATCATGTGCTTGGCTGGCTGTTCCTTGATCGATGATTTCCAATATGAGAAACAAAAAGTATAGCATTTTTTTTCTTGACATAACTTACAAGAAAAAAATGATCAAATAAGCTTGCTTTAAAGTATATTCTTACAGAGATCTACTAGTTAATTTGAGAAATAATCTGTAAGGAATATCTCTTTAAATTACGAATAATGTGGATAAATGCATTGCTATTACTCGTAACTATAATATGGTGCATACATTACCAACATATTTGCATTAGCCATTATTTGCATAAATATATTTTTAGCTTATTTACAATAATTATACTATAGATAACACACATAACTTATTTAAAGTAGGTATAATGTAAGTGCATATACTACCAACCTATTTGAATTAATTAAATATAGTAACTATTATACTTATTACCCTTGCGATATGTTATGCCATTTTAATTTTTGTGATCCTACACATTAAATTTGTTTTTAATAATTAACCTATAATAACTACTATAGATCATCATCAACTATTATTATTTAATAATTATTCATTTATTAACCTAGCGTAATTTAACCATAAGGTTTTTACTACTTGTGGAGGATTAAAACTAAACATTTTCTTTTTTTTTTGCCAAGATAACTTGACATTTTTTTAATCAACCCACATTCACAACTTTATCAACAACATTTATTTCAACTTAGCAATGATCAAGGAAAAAGAAACAAATTGGATACATTATTTTTTTATTTTCTTATTACAACGTGCCAAACAAGTAGCGTTGCAGATATTCGATCGATTCCGTACAAATCTATGCACATATACACAGTTGCCACCTACGAGCCATCCATTATTCTAATTACAGCTGAAAAGCCACTCAGGATAGACATGGAGTCTGCAACAACAGTTAGCAACACATAAAAGACTACTTGATCAGCTATGCGAGACTCCACTCCAGCGTAGGCCCATCGCCCAAAGTGCTGCCCACAACAAGTGCTCAAGGAAGGAGACACCTACATGGGGGACATACCTACTTACTTTGTTCGATTCTCAATCTTGTTTGTCGGATTCATCCAAACACCTTTGCTTCCTGTCTGTAAAGAAGTGTGTCTTTGTACGCATTGAAAGCTAGAGTGTTCCAAGTTTTTGGACTAGAGTTGGCAACAACAACATTGAATTTTAGAAATATTTTCTCTTTACAAAAAGAATTTTATTAATTAAAAGTTACTTAAATACCTTCTACAACTAGACCAATGGCAGTAAATCATACACATAATAGAGAATGGCTTTAGCTTTGTATTCGTGTCATTTAGATGATGATGAATGTTAGATCTATACTTCCAGCGTACGATAGATGCTTTGAGTATTGAAAATTAATATATTTATAGGCCCGACTTGTGACTCAGTGGCAACGCGCGCCGCTGATGAGCATTATGGTAGAGATTCAATTCGTTTTGTTGTAGACACTGCTTCAAAAAAAGATGAAACTCGAAGGCGTTTGTGATGTTCAGCATCTTGCCTTGTTAGTTGGGCTACTTGGTGGGAGTGGAGTTTCCGGGTTTTTTTTCCATACGATACACAAATGCTAGGTTGTTTCCCCTAAAAGTCCTCCCGGAAGGCCTTGCCCTCTTTCTTCAGCGTCATGGTGCCAAGTCAGATTTCTACTTACGGATACTCCATCACAACAGAAGCGGCCCCCCACCCCTTTTTCCTTTTGCAATGAGACCACACGGGTTTTTGGACTAGGCCAAGATGTTGCTGTCTACGAAGTGAGATAAGAAACAAATATTTATAGTATTTGTTAAAAAGGAAAATAATTTAAAGAATCAAAAAATGAGCAAAATTTGTTGTCATAAATAGAATGGTTTGTTTCGATGCTTTTTAAAATATCTTTTTACTGACTTATATGCCTTATTAATCTAATTATCATATTCATAATGGGAAAACATGCCCTTAATAAAATATTCGATTGTTGTTTATTATTATTTGTACATAAATTGCTTTTATTGTGTTATATATAATTTATTTGAATTGTTAAATAATTTTATGCTAAGTTAGGGGGAAAGGAGGAAGCTTTCCGAGTATTTGAATTGGCTACAAAGCTTTGCATCTGAACATAAACCAGGAAAAAAACGAAATGTATTTTTTGTCCTTAAGAAATATTTGTCACGATACATCCACTATTACCTTAGGCACTTACACTTTTGATTCTGTACTTAGTTTTAAATATTTAGGATCAGAAATTAATTGTCAAAATAATATCTTATCTGAAATAAAAAAATAAAAAAAATTGTGTCTGCCAATAAGGCCTTTTATGGATTAAGAAATTTGTTTCAATAACAGTTCATATGCAGAAAAACTAAATTGTTATATCAAAACCTATTTTGACCTATGCTCTGAAACATGGACTTTGGCAAGATCTGATGAGGCCCTTTTTTTGCATATTTCAGCGGAAGAATTTAGGGGCTATTCTTGGACGTGCTAGGAAAAGTGATTAGTGGAGAAGACGGTACAGCGGAGAAATTTATAAATCCTATAAAGACCCAGATATTATAAAATTCAATAAGATCAATAGATTAAACTGGGTTGCTCATGTATTTAGAATGAATGATTTAAACCCTATAAAAATACTCGTTTTGGCAAAGCAACAGGGACAATGAGGAAGAGGACGACCCAAGTTGCGATGGATAGACGCAGTTGAAAACAATTTTGCTGTACTAAATATTAAGAATTGGAGGACGCTTGTCACCCAGAGGAATGCATGGAAATTTCTTCAAAGGAAAGCCTTGCCCACCCTGGGCTGTCGTGCTACTGATGATGATGAAGGGGGAAAGGAATATACAAAGGCTTGAAATTAAACTTTTAATCTAAGGTATTTTGGCCTGTTTTCATGGGAGTAAATACCGTTTTATTGATATTCAGAATGGTTAAAAACACTCCACATTTCTTCGTTGTTGTTGTTCTTTGAAAATAAAAATTAACATTAATTCATTTAGATATATTTAAAGCCATTGCATGGCTGATTTAACATTCGTTGTTATAGGCAATTTAACCCTGAATTTCATGTACAAAATATTCATATTCTAAACTTATTCTTTGGAATGCAATTAAAATTGATTATGAAATGGTTTTAATATTTTTGTACTATATATTAACATTATTTTGTGTATTCACAAATTGCTTTAAATAAAATATTTCATATATTTGTTATCTTAAAAACCTACTACTACTAATTTAATTTTTTTTTTTTTTAATATCATAAAACATTTTTCTTTACAGCTACAGCTCTCGTCGTTGTTTACATTGCTTTCTTTTTTCTATTCAATAGGCCCCGTAGTATTCATTTAGAGCGATTGCGTCATCTACGACGTCAGCGCTAGGTGCGCCATCTATCGTTAATAACATTTATAAAAAATAGTCAACACAGGCATGTAGTTTTGATAAGTGATTTAATCAATATAATAACTATGATCTATGTTTATTAGAAACGTTATTTTTGGAAGCAATTTCTTATTATAATTAAAATCCATATTATCTCCCGAATAAAATCTTAACTAGATTGAATTTCGTCTATTTACTAATTCATATCTTTTATCTATATTTTTTTTCTATCTTATGCTACTTTTTAAACAAACAAACAAACAAGTAATATAAAAAAAAAAAAAAATTAAGACAATTCCTACTTTTATTTTTCACTATGTCACAGAAAAGTCCTTTACAAATAAAGCTGAAATTTTCCTCTTACATCTGGCGCCATCTATTTTTAGATGCATGCAACTTAAATCTAAAAAAACCTAAAATTAATTAATTAAATTTAATTAATGAATTAATATTTGAAAAACTATATTAACATCAAGTGTCATCCACTACAAGTTCAAAAAAATGTATTTGAGCTTGAGTGAATGAATAAAAAGTATTTTATTAATGTTTGAAAATTTGAACAAGATATATATAGGGAGAGTGTGAACTAATAGTAGGAATTGAAAAAAAAAGATAACAAAATCGTATTAATATTTTTTATTCTATTGATTAGTTACATCCTCAAAACCAACTTTAAGCAACAATTGTCAATAACACAAAAAACAAGTAAAAAAAAGTCTACATCAATATCTCTAGAACATCAACACAACACTTCTTAGTCTAAAACATTAAGTATAAACAAAACAAAAATTTAGATTTTTTTTTTTTAATTATTAACAAAAGCCACATTATTAGACTTGTCAATTTATTAAATGTTAACAATTGAGCTGGTATGAAAAAAATGTGCCAAAAATCCCTGGCACGATATTTAATGAAAAAGACTTGCTATATGTTATAAATGTATAAAAATTTTATAATCAAATTTTCAAAAGAATACTGTAATTCAATTATATTTATAAATTTCGAATGTTTTTTTTATAAATTCTATGCAGTTCTTAATCTAAAATCCTTAAAAAAAATACTTTTAATGAAGTTTTAAAATTTTCCACTTATTTAAACTGTTTAAAAATACTTAACACCATAGAATCATTGCTTTAAAAAATATTTAATTGTAAGAAACCAAACAAAAGTAAATAACTTAACTTAAATAAATTGTTGTTTATAATTTAAAGATGCAAAAATGTTATTTCATATCTTTATTTTCATAAATTAAAAATAAAAATTAATTTCAATGTAATTTTTTAATATTACAGTTTTTAGAATATTACAGATAAATTTTTGATTATAATTTAAAGATGCAAAAATGCTATTTTATATATTTATTTTCATAAATTAAAAAAAAATTAATTTTAATTTTTTAATATTAAAGCTTTAATATATTACATCAGCAGCTGTCACAGCGTACAATACTTATATATGATAATATTATAATAATATAAATCAAAGCAAATCAAATTAATGATTTATTTTGAAATTACAAAATGTTTTCATACATAAATTGCAGAATTATTATTGGACCGTAAAGGCTTTTAATTATTTTAACATGTGAATAATTATTGAAGCTATTAAGAAATCATGTGTTTTCCTTATTGTTAATAATTTTAAATATTTATAAACGCATTAATAGCTACCATAAACGTTATATAAATGGCAATATTTAATGAAGGAATCGTGTTTACCTTCTTATTAAATGAATGGCAAATAATGAATTAGTTCACATGACATATCTTCAATACTCACCTACGATGATTTCAGTTTTAGTACAAATAAGTTTTCATAATATAGATACAAACAAATACATTTTAATTAATAACTTTGAAATACAATATTTAAGTACGAGAACATCAAAATTCAGGTTATTAGTTTCAAAATAGTAGTACAACACAAATATAATTACCACAGTTAAGTTCTACGTGTAAGAACTAAGTATAAATCGTGGTTGTATTCCTTAAAATTTGCAGATCTTCATATTTTTCATCAATTTTCATGGCGTATCCTTTCTGTTCAACTGGTATAAAAAAAGTAATGTTTATTTGAAAAAATATAATTTAAAACCTTCTCTCATATCTTAAAGCACCTTTAAAGCATATTCCATGTTGGATTAATGATGGCATTTGCACAACCTCCATCAGTTGGAAAGAATCGTCAGCAGACATTGTAGAAAAAGGCTGTACAAACTTATTAAAAACTTAAAATGTCGTTCAGAAAAGTTAGATTAACAAAAAATTGGAAGTGGGAAGTATCTCTCAACGTTTACTCCAGTCACGCACTTGCACAACCACAGATTGGCCGTCCTGTCCTGGTTTGACTCTGTAGAACTTCTGTGTGTCGTTCTTCTTGCCAACGGTCTTCAGTGTTAATGGACTAGCCAATGGACTAAACGATTCTGGATTGAACAGTGCGGGCATGCGCAGGTCGCTGGAGGACTTAGACCTGGATGCAGTACCTGAAGGATATGCAGCTTTCTTTCTGATAGAAGTCGTCGATGTATGGATTGGCGAATCTGGAGGAGACATTGAAGAAGAACTGCCGTAATGATCAGAATTCAACACTTTAATAACCCTTGGTGGAGGACTGGATGGTGGAGTTGGTGGAAAGGGAGACTGGTAACCGGATTCTGGGGGAGATGTTGGAATCTTTCTGGTCTTCAGAGAAGATGAAGAATTATACCAATTTGGAGATTCAGTTTTGATCCTTCTTGTACTACCATTCGTGAGTACGTCTTGGCTGTTGGCTTTATGGATCTTGATTTCATGTGTACGATTTTTGGAATTGGTGGTGTAGGTGTCGTTATAGTTTGAACCATAATCACTTCTCCGGTACGAATCACCATTTCGTGTTTCTTTGTGGAACGATCCATTGTTGTAGATGGGGGACGAATTGCGGTAGGAATTCGAGGACCCGTAATCGTTGGATGAGTAATAACTGCTGTAACCTGGAGAGTGCAATGAATCTGTGGACTTGTAGTACTTGGAATGTGATAGAGAGTTGGTTGAGTAGGGCTGTTTAGCAGGTTCTTGAACGATTTTGATGGTTCTGGGTAGAGTTGTCGTGCTTCTGCCGTTACCCAAACGAGGTGGACTAAGAGAACGTTCTCTGTAACCTCTTCTCTTCAAAGTTGAGCTGTCATCTTCATCATCATCAGACATGGATACTTGTACATTCTTATCAGTCTTGACCCGAGATATCTTGCTGTACACAGCACCATTGTTGAAGGCATCGTACCTGATTGGCTCGTTGATCTTGCTTTTCGGTATCCTATAAAATGAATCACTTCTCTCACCATAGTGACCAGACAGATTGGATCTCCCCAAAGAATTGGTGTCTCCAATCGAATACGCTGAACTTAAACCATCAGTGAATGAGCTGTTCTTCTTCTTCCAGCTGCTGACGTGGTCCCTCTGGTAAGTGTTGTCTTCTCCGAGAAAGAAGGTCTTGACTGGGGTTTTGGACCTGGAGGAACCAGAGCTGGATGATACCTCAAAGGGAGATGCAGTGGATCTTCCCAAAGTGTTATTGTGGATGGGGGTGCTCGGAGGGTAAGGGGGAGAAGGACTAGGCTCTGTGCGCCAACTGGATGAAGAGGGTCTGTTTCTTAGGGTCGATTCTCTTGATCTGTCTTTTATCATATTGTCTCTAGGAGACAAGTCGCTTGGGCTAGACCTAGTAAGAAAAAAAATTATTCATCAGTTTTAGATTGAGAGCAAATTTTATTATATATACATATATTCATGTTTTTTTTAACAATTATTTCACAGCATAAAGATGATTGTACATATAAATATTTAAAGTGACCTAATTTTGTTAAATATGATTAATTAATTAATTAAATTTATTATACTTTAATCATTATTTCAAATTTTTTATCATATATGAACTGATTTTTCACTAAAGTGAGGAAATGGTGGCAAAAAAAAAAAAAGGAATTTGGAAATCTTTTAACCAGATGACGCTAATTATGATAAAATCTTATCATTCTAATACTTAAAGTAAAACATTATGCTGTAAAAAAAGACTTTAAGACACTCTCTGTTAAAAGAATATAATAATAACCTGTCAACAAATGAAGCAACACAATCCTCGAATAAAGTTTATGATCTTCACAAAAATGAGTTAAAGAGGAATGAAAATGCATGAGTGGTAAAATTATGTGAAACGCATCTGTTTCACCGAACGCCTACCATTACAAACACCTACTTAACACCTGATATCTAGTCACATGATCTGTAGCTACTTTTTAATTGCTTGCAGCCTTCTGCTATAATTACTACTTAATTCAATGCCATAAAAGTTTTTGCATCTGATTTTTATTTCATATTCCTTTAATGTTTCATGAAAACTTTATTAAAACTGTTTTTAATCTATTCTTTTACTAAAATGGATATTTAACATGGATTAGTATACTGTATTTTATACTTTTAAGATAAGATTCTTACATAACTTCTCTAAAAAGAAAACAATTTGTTCTCACGACATTGAATACTTCAAACGTACCTCACTAACGAGTTAACAAGTAACGATCTCTGCCGAATCGTTACTTGTTAAAGCTGATTTATGTGAGCGGTTCATGTTCTGTGGGAACTTATGAACTAAAGTGATGGAATTCAATTTCCATTAATCTTCAGCAAATAAGTTAAAATAAATAAAGTTCAGCAAAATATATTTCAATACAAAAGTGTATTTTATTTTCGGTTTTAGCTGTTTCTTATCTATACTTTTACTAAAAAGGATTTTAACATAATTTTGTATACTGTATTTTATACTTCAAAATAAGATTCTTACAAAGCGTATCTCAAAAGATAACAATTTGTTCTCACGACATTGAATATTTCAAATGTACCTCACTAACGAGTTAACAAGTAACGATCTATATGCTGCATCATTACTTGTTAACGAGCTGATTCATGTGAGCGGTTCATGTTCTGTGGGAACTTAAGGACTAAATTGATGGAATTCAAGTTCCCTTAATATTCACCAAATAAGCTAAAATAAAGGAAGTTCAGCAAAATATATTTCAATGCAAAAGTGCATTTTAACATGATTTTGTATACTGTATTGTATACTTTTAAGATAAGATTCTTACATAGCTTATCTCAAAAGATAACAATTTGTTCTCACGACATTGAATATTTCAAATGTACCTCACTAACGAGTTAACAAGTAACGATCTATATGCTGCATCATTACTTGTTAACGAGCTGATTCATGTGAGCGGTTCATGTTCTGTGGGAACTTAAGGACTAAATTGA
This sequence comes from Caerostris darwini, assembly GCA_021605075.1. NCBI lineage: Eukaryota > Metazoa > Arthropoda > Arachnida > Araneae > Araneidae > Caerostris > Caerostris darwini. Next base: position 265,525 of record BPLQ01000975.1, read on the forward strand.
TGGAATTCAAGTTCCCTTAATATTCACCAAATAAGCTAAAAATAAAGGAAGTTCAGCAAAATATATTTCAATGCAAAAGTGCATTTTAACATGATTTTGTATACTGTATTGTATACTTTTAAGATAAGATTCTTACATAGCTTATCTCAAAAGATAACAATTTGTTCTCACGACATTGAATATTTCAAATGTACTCACTAACGAGTTAACAAGTAACGATCTATATGCTGCATCATTACTTGTTAACGAGCTGATTCATGTGAGCGGTTCATGTTCTGTGGGAACTTAAGGACTAAATTGATGGAATTCAAGTTCCCTTAATATTCACCAAATAAGCTAAAATAAAGGAAGTTCAGCAAAATATATTTCAATGCAAAAGTGCATTTTAACATGATTTTGTATACTGTATTGTATACTTTTAAGATAAGATTCTTACATAGCTTATCTCAAAAGATAACAATTTGTTCTCACGACAATGAATATTTCAAATGTACCTCACTAACGAGTTAACAAGTAACGATCTCTACGCCGAATCGTTACTTGTTAATGAGTTAATTCATGTTCTATAAAAACTTATGAACTAAAGTGACGGAATTCAGGTTCCCTCAAACTAGTCAAATTAATGTTCAGCAATAAATTAAGTTCAGCAAAATATATTTCAATACAAAAGTGTATTTTGTTTTCGGTTTTAGCTCTTTCTTTTACTAAAAAGAATTTTGAACATGATTTTGTATATTGTATTGCATACTTTTAAGATAAGATTCTTACATAGCTTATCTCAAAAGATAACAATTTGTTCTCACGACATTGAATATTTCAAATGTACCTCACTAACGAGAAAGGTCAGATACTTTGTATAGCCCAAAACAGAAAAATAAATCTAAAATGAACTGTAATTTATAAGAAGAATACCAGTTTTTCATTTTTCAACCTAATCTCATTGAAAGTTTTAGAAAGAAAGAAAAAATACCGCACTGATTCCTTGAAGAACATGTTCAAAGAAAGAAAGAAAAAGGTAGATAGTTGTTAAGAAGAAATTTTCAGCGACTTATCGTATCTTGTTAGCTTAATTTTTCTTTTTACTTCTCTTTTTTCCCCAAAGTCCTTGCTCTTTTGATGGACTTTTAACTGGTTTTGTTTGAACAACAGCTGTAGTGAACTGGTTTGCTCTTGTTTTTTCGGTGAACCCGAAAAAGTGTTTGTATTCGCCAACTCTTCGCTCTTTACGGTGACAAGTTAAAAGCAAATTATTATAATCAGAAATTTTTTCCCGAGTCTGAAGAAGCTAGTTTCCCACGCCCTACCTGCACGTGGTTAAAAAGGGATGAATAACAAATGAATCTCTATGCAGGAATCGTTACATGTTAACGAGATGATTTATGCGAGCGGTTCATGTTCTGTGGGAACGTATAGACTAAAGTGATGGAATTCAGGTTCCCTTAATGTTCAGCAAATAAGTTAAAATAAATTAATGTTCAGCAAAATATATTTCAAATACAAAAAGTGTATTTTATTTTGGTTAAACTTATTATTTATTGTTTAGGCGACCTCATGGCCAATTGGTTTTGCTCTGACTTTTGGTACCACAAGCTTCAGCCTCGAATCCTGGCGGTGGCATCGATGTTTGCTAGTGATTCGGAATTCACTTAAACTGTAGGTCATGGTCTAATTAACCTAACATATCAAAAAGTAACGGTAGAGCGACAAGCCAAAAAAACCATGAATTGTTTATGTGTCTGATGGCCAATTAGCTAGCTCTCTGGTCTTTGGTATTGTCCTCTGGCTTGGCTTTAGCCTTTTGGCTCTGGCCAGGCTTTAAATCTCTCTCCCTATATCACCGATAGTAATGGGAATGCCATGGATTTTGTTAGTAGTTCGGAATGCACGTTAAACTGTGGGTCCCGGTCTAATTAGCCCAAAGTGAGCAAAAATTGACCGTATAGCGGCAAACCAAACTAATTACTGTTTCTGTGCCTGATGCATATTGCTAGATAGTGAGGATTAGGATTCTGATTTTTAACTTTAGCAATTGTTCAATTCGAAGACTAGTAAATGTGTCGAAAGTTCCCTAATTTCATCGGGACTAGGCACAAAAAGTTAATTGATCGCTAATTCATTTCATTCATAAGAAGAAGGTGCGAACTGCACAAAAACAACCTCTGGAGGATGGCTGTTCTAAATTGTGGTTTAATTAGTTATAAATTAAATATAATGAGTCCACAACTGTGACACTGGTCCATTGAAGTGATGATGTCATTGTATTACACCGTTGCAGTGAGCATTAAATCTCAACAGATTCATGCGCTCTGTAATTATTTCTCTCTCTCTCTCTCTCTTTGATTATTTCTCTCTCTCTCTCTCTCTGATCATTTGGAGTTATGCGAGATCATTTTGACGAGATCTTAGTTTTTCTTTTATTTTTAACATAAAAATGTATAAATATTTATAGAATTATTTTTAAATTCCAAGGTCAAACCGGTTTTTGAAACATTTGATGATTGTTTCCAAAAAAAAAAAAAAAAAAAAAAAAATACGTCTTATATTAAAAAAACAAAACGTGTTTTTTATTGTAAGTGGGTGCTGTATGAATACGTTCTACATTCACTGTATATCCATTTAAACAATTTTTTTTTTCATTAATTTTGCTGCGTAATCGAATTAACTTTAGTATTGTCAGGATTTTTTGTAATGAACATTATACATTATAAGTAAGAAAAAAGGGCTCGATGGCCGAGTTTCTGGCGCTCAGTACCACAGACCATATGACAATTTCTGCTGATGGCGTTAAAAAAAGCCGAAAATGTGGCAGCTGTCTTGATGTCGAGCTTACTCCTCATCATGTCTTTGATGGCCCAGCTATTTCAGCCGCCATACATTGTCTGGACCATCCCTTGAAGGAGGATTTATATCCTAAGCTGGCAATCAACATAGTGAATATTATTCGGCCGCTGCACACTATTTATTCTTGTACTCTTCAGGGGATACGACAACAACAACATCTAATTAAATCACTTCAATAAATTTCACTGACTGCAAAAGAAACAGGTAAATCTCAGCGACGTTTTTTTATCATCCCAGTTTGTCACAATGATGATATAATCCCAATTACAAATTCCCAGTAGCGTGATTTTTTGACCCATGTCTATTGTGCATTGACTTATAATTTTGTATTTTGTACTTTCTGTTCCAGAATAAGGCCCACAAATAAACATCACATTATCAGTATGACCATAATCCTTTTTGTTTACTCTCAGTCTCCAACATGTAGTATTTATGAACTAAAATAAAGTAAGTGAATTGAAATTTTATGAGTAAAAAAGAATTTATAAAGAACACAAGTAATAGCATCTTTAGACGGAAAAAGTATGACTAGGAATGAAAATAGGAGGGATACAGGAACTAAAGCGATTTACACGTTGAACTTCAGAATTCAAGGATTTCAGTGAAAACTTGAAACAAGTACCAACAAGCATGACTAGGAATGAAATGTTGATGGTCATAGGAGATAAAGTAATTTACATGTTGAACTTCAGATTTTAAGGATTACCGTCGAAACTTGAAACAAGTAGCAACAAGTATGACTGTGAATGAAAAGTTGATGGATATAAGAATTAAAGCGATTTACATGTTGAACTTCAGATTTCAAGGAGTTCAGTCAAAACTTTCTGTCAAGGCATTAGTTAGGTAAATTCATTGGCTATCAAGTATTTTTATTCAGTTTCAAAATAAAGGAAGATGGTGAGAAACTCCAAATGCTATTTTTTAGAGTATTTATTCAAAAACAAAACTATAGTGGTACAAGGAGAGCACGATGACCTACCGTAGTTCCGTAATGTGACCAACAAGATTGCCTTCACAGATCGAAGCGTAAACCGCGACCAGATTTGAAACATTTGTCCATCTATGCCCGGATGTTGCACTTGGAATTCAAAAAACAACCCTATTATCTATCCTTACGAGCAAGATGAGTTTCAAAACTTCAGCAAATCAGTGTGATGAGCGGTGGTCAAATGTTTTAACCGCTAATGGTGGCACACCTTTAGATACACATTTAAGTAAAAAGTTTTAAACTTAATAGAATGAGGAAGACCCCAAAGCGAATCGAAAGTTCCAGTGAATACATCGATAAGGGAAACTCTACCCCATCTACTCTGTAGGATCTCTACTTTCTTTCCCCATCTACTCTATAGTGCAATACATTTACTCTGAAAGATAGCAAATCTCATTGCTTTAAAAATAAATCTACAATAAAATCCTAAAGAGACGCAAAAGTTTTCACAAAAAGATACGTATTAAAATAAAAATACAAAATTTTAAATCTAAAATAATGAGGAAGACCCCAAGAGAGATGGAATCGAAAGTTCCAGTGTATATGTCGATGATGGGGATAATTCTATCACATCTACTTTATAGGATCTCTACTTTACAGGCTATGTACTCTATAGTACACTAAATTTACTCTAAAAGTTAGCAAATCTCACGGTTTTAAAAATAAATGTACAATAAAATCCTGAAGATTTTATTTTTGATAGGTGCAGTTTCATTGCACATGAATAGCCCCACCGTAACCAATGTATGTCGTAAATGGTGAGTAAAATGGGTATCCAGTGGCCGGGGGTATAACCGGGTGAAGTAAAGTCAGACTTCTCCGATTGAGTGCCTTTGTGTCGCAAGGTCAAGGGAAAAAAGAAGCTGCATTTTTTACCCTTTACCATGATCGCGGGTTCATGGACTTGGTCTAGATGTTGCTGTCAACCACATGAGATTAGAAACAGCAACAAACACTTGGAACAGGTATTTATTTGAGACAATTTTATGTAAAACGGAGCAACGTATGTTCTTGCATGCATGCCTCACCTGTTTCCAGACATCTCAATCGTAATCCTGTTTCCACCAGATCTCGTCCTGGTGTTCTCTCCGCGCAGGTCGTTCGTGATCTCCTTGTGTCCGCCAAAGTGGTCTCCCGACCACCGATGAGTGACCGCGGGAAGGTCGTGCTGTCGGTGATTGATGAGGCGGGATCTCCTGGATTCCTCTTGCAGACGGTCCGCGACGCTCTCGAATTCTTTGGGATCTGTGTAGTACTGGATGGTGCGGGAAGTCTCGCCGGACCTCTCCGGTACCATGCCCTCTTCGGCTTCCTCTTCGGGAACCTGCACGGAAAATTTTTATGTTTGAAAAAAATCATTTCATTTATTTTCCTCTCAGAAGGATAATGTAATGCTTATGATTAAAAAATATTAAATCCAAAGAAAGTCTGTTGAAGATTTATGAACTATAAAGTTGCTCGACGATAAAAAACAACAACCCTCATAAGATCTATTTTAATCTATATTGTGGATGCAAAGATTTGTGAAGCCTGATATATGAGTGCTGATATATGATAATGTATCCGGCCGGAGGTGCCCAGCATTTATTTCAGCAACCATTAATCATGGACATATATTTCTAATGAAAAAAGTGTTGCAAATGTGGTTAACATTCATGATTTGGTATTTAAAACAAATTAAAACAAATTTTGACCTAAAAACAAAAGGAAGAAACGTAAGATGAATAAAAAAAATTGTGTTAAAACAAAAATTAACTTTGTATACATTCCCCCGATACCTTCAGTTATGTTCAGTAAAACTTTTCACTAACAACAGACCGACACACTTAACGTCAAAATTTGGGATTTTTCCTTCAGCGAATAGTCGCTTATGAAATTTTTAATTTACATTTTTTTTCTCTGGTTTCATTTCCAAGTTAGATGTTCAAACTTCAGTGTTTCACCACTGAGGGCGCTGTGATGGTAGCTGAGCGCTGATGATGAGCGCTATGGTATGAGGGCGCTGTGATCCACTTTAGATGCATCCATCGTTTATGGTCAGAGAATCCTTACCCACTTTATGCCATTGAGGGACGTCAATGACATAAAGTGTCAATGAAGGACAAAAACAATCAAAAACTTTGACATTAAATATAGAAATTTTCTCTATGCCATTTTCATTCTTGCTTTTTTGAAGATCTTGGTAAAAATTAATCAAATATCCCCAGTTTGTAAACATACCTTAGGGGATTAATATTGTCCAGTCCAATTTGTATTCAGTTTGCACGTTATTTTGACGGGGTTTATAATTTTAGGATAAAATATAAACTCTCCAACAAATGACATTAATACATCTAAGTATATGAAGATATATATATATGTATGTGTTAATGTTCATGCATAGCTTAAAACTATAACACTTAGAGTCACATTCTTTTTATCTGGTGCGCACCAGAAAAATCATGAAATAATTTTTGTTAATTAATTTTTGATTAAATAGAAATTTCTTTTTTAATTATTAAATTCAAATTCCATCTAGAGTCTAGAGTGCCTGGCGCTACTTGGTGGCGTTATGGTGCTTAACGCTGACATCGAATGAACGTTATTGCTTCAGTCTATTGTTTTTTAATTTATTTTTCAGGGATTACAATAAAATTAAAAGTGAAAATTATTGATTTTTATCTGATTGTGCTTTTTTTAAACCCTTTTTGATTATAAATGTTGTATTATATCAGTTACAAATATTTTTTATATGCAAATGCTTTAGATTATGTATTTTTAATGTTAAATTCTTTTTATTTATATACAAAGATTTAGATTAATTTTTTGCATTAAAATGATAATTTTTAATTTGTATCAAATGTTTTGATCTCGCGATTGGTCTTTCTTTTGGTTTCTTGTCACGTTTCACAGGTATTATATTCTTATAAGATTAACCAATATTAAAAATATTTTATTTTCGGTAATCATAGCAAAGCAAGGTCATATCCTAAAAAAATTACTTCAAAATTTTTCAGTTTATCGGAGTGTTGAAACGAGTGTTTTTATTTGATAAGACGCACACAATCATACAGAGATAATATTTTGACGCTGACCCTGCAAATATATATTTAATTATTATTAATCATGCATTAAATACTTATAATTATTATTACTTATGTAATTAATAATAATTATTATTAATTATGCTGGCATCAAATGAACTCTATTGCTTCCATATATTGTTTTTAATTTGTTTTTTTACAGTTTTAAAAACGATAATTTTTAATTCTTTATCAATTTTAATCTCGCAATTGAGATTTTTCTTGGTTTCTTGGCACATTTCACCGATCGTATCTTTATATAAGTCTTCTGTACATGTGTTTATCACTGAAGTTCTCTTAAACGGCTGGACCGATTTGGATGAAATTTTGTATGTGTGTTTGAGTGGATCCCTGGATGGTTTAGCTCCACAATTGGACCCAGTAGGTGGTGCAAGCAATCGTATTCTTCTGTACGTTTGTCTAAACTGCTCCTAAATGGCTAGACCGATTTTGATGAAAGATTTTGTGTGTGTTTGACAACACATAGAAAATGTTTAAATATTTTCATGCTATCACCTTTGAAGTAAGTCGCCACCAGATGGTGCAGCAATATATCAACTTCTATACCGTTCAACCTATCGCTATGAAAGTATGTAATAATATGTATTCGAGTATGGAATATATATATATATATATACTAATATTGCTATCCACTTTATTGCTACTTGCCACCAGAGGATGCTGTTTCATTTCATCTTATACCGTTCATGAAAGTTACTAGTATGCACATATATAGGAACATGGAGAATATATTCGCGATAAGCAATGCTCTACAATGCATTTTTTTTTTCTTGGCAGGACAACGTATGCCGGGTTCTGCTAGTATTGTAATAAAATTAAAAATGTTTTATTTTGGTAACCCTAGCAACGCCGGACCTGGTACGCCGGACATGCTAAAAAAAAAAATACTTCAAAACTTTTCAATTATCTGACTGTTGAAACGAGTATTTCTATTTGGTAAGACGCACACAATCATAAAGAGAATAGTAGTAGTAGTAGTAGTATCAGCAGTAACCGCAGGCTCCTGCAAATATATATTCAATCGTAATGTATGTGAGAAAGTACCAAGAAAAAAAAAAGGAAGTCTTCATGATCTAGTTACAGCATTTTATTTTTGTTCTTTTAAAAGCGTCAGATAATTTTATGTAATTCTTATAAGCTATGTTACAACCAAGGTCAACGGAATTGTTCAGTATTTAAATTTAATCCGATGCATAAAATCGAGATCTAATTAAGCATTTCGAATTCTCGGCAGAGGAAATTTGATATTCTGTTGAATATTTAAACAAGAGGTTACGGAAATGAGATACGAAAATATGAGCGCAAATAAGACATACAAAAGTGAAATGTAATACGTTCTATCACTCATATTTTCTTCTTCATTCCCGAGACAAAACACCTTCCCCAAGTAAACAAAATTAACCTCTAATCTCGTTTGAATATCTTATTCCAAAATTCCATGATGAGAAGTAATACAATATACCAATTTCCGCCATGGCTTTTTTGTCCAAGGTCTGATTACTAGCGAGATAAAACAGGTTTGCAAGGGAAAACAATAAGCTTAAACAAATTAACAATCTTTTAAAAAAACATTAACCTTTTGACCTTCAACAACGAAACATTCCTTAGTAATACGAAAAGGGCTCGAGTTGTTTTAAATAATATCAATTGTATTGTTTACATGCAATCTCTCTTTTTTGTAAGTGATTCTGATATTCTGTTATATACAATTCATAAGAGATTGAGTTAAGCATGCATCGATCCTTTTATAGCTTGCTAAAATCTACAGCGAAAATTGTAGGTTTATTTACAATTCATGTTAAAAATATTAGATTTATTTTTTAAAGGATGTTTTGAAACTCCTATGTGGCTTATTGATAATTACACAGGTCAATAATGAAAAATTTGCCCGTGAAATAAGCGGTTTTTTATGCTTATTACGAGAAAAATAATGGTAAAATTCTTTCACGTATGGCTTTATCATGAATCGCAGTCTAATTTGAAGAATTTGTTCTATTAAAGGGCAAGCAAGCACTATTTATATGAGTTTACAAAACATTCATTTAAGCAATAGAGTAAACTAATATATGAATGCAATAATCACGATAAAACAGAAGAGAAAGAAATAGAGACAAATTAAAGTAAATTAATATATGCAATAATCTTGAAAAAACAAATTAATAGAGTAAACTAATATATGAATGCAATAATCATGAAAAAACAGAAGACAATTAAATAGAGACAAATTAATAGAGTAAAATAATATATTAATGTAATAATCATGAAAAAACAGAAGAGAAATTAATAGAGTAAACTATTATATGAATGCAATAATCACGAAAAAACAGAAGATAATTAAATAGAGACAAATTAATAGAGTAAAATAATATATGAATGTAATAATCATGAAAAAAACAGGTCAAATTAATATAGTAAATTAATATATGAATGCAATAATCATGAAAGAACTGAAGACAAATAAATAGGGTAAACTAATATATGAATGCAATAATCATGAAAAACAGAAGACAAATAAATAGAGTAAATCTCTACAATGCTCAATTAAGAAAAATCGCGAAAAAATCTCATGAGAAAAAGCAAATACATTATTATAAGGACTAGTAACTTTTATATTATATCGGTTGTTCATTTATATTTCACTCGAATTAATGTGTAATTATCATTAAACTTCCCATTTCCCATTATTTATGTATCATATTTATCATTTTTATCAATTTGAAATATAGAAAAAAATTAAAAATTAGAATTATAAAAAAAAGTGAATTATTTTCTAATGCATATGAATTAAAATTATATTTCTGGTTATAATTTTATGATTTTTCTGAAATTGGTTTTGTCCGGACAAATTTGTTTCGTTGCTTCAATAAATACCTAAAGTAATGATGATTTATCAACATGATTTTGTCACTGTAATTCAACAATCACAAGATCTTTAATCATCATTCATTAACCACACATGTGTATGCTGTGAAAATGTGATATGTTACATAAAATGTATAAGAACCATTTTCTACATCCTAGTCTTTATACAGATGTTTTATTACTACTCAAATTTAAATTCTCGTACAATTCAAGAAGATTTTGAAAGTAATAAATTTCTAATTTATTCAAAATTCAAGAAGATTTTGAAAGTAATAAATTTCTAATTTATTCAAAATTCAAGAAGATTTTGAAAGTAATAATTGTCTAATTTATTCAAAATTCAAGAAGATTTTGACAGCAATAAATTTCTAATTTATTCAAAATTCTAGAAGATTTTGACAGCAATAAACTTCTAATTTATTTAAAATTCAAATTTTTCCTGTTATTAACATAAATTTGGAAAGGGTGCGCGGAAGATCTACCTCCCCGTGGTGCACCTGGTAACACTTTTTAGTGGCTAAAAGATCTGCAACTTGGCATTATTGTTAGATTAATGAACTCTGTTTCAGCATGTTTTGTTGTATTATTTTGTTGTTGTTGTTGTTGTTGTTGTATGTTTTTTTTTTTTTTTGCTGTAACTGTACACCATTTGCCATTGGAAATAAAAAAAACCATAAATTTGTGAATTAGCCATCCATCTCCAGCCAACCTTAACTCCACGTAGGCCAAAAATTGTGCGTCTGAATATTGTTAATTGCATAAAAAATTTTAAAAATTCATTTAAAAATCAGCATGGAACATTGACGCTTATAATTTTGGGTCTTTAACATGTATTATCTGATAAGGGTAGAACGTTTCTTCATCATCTTCGTCAAGCAGATTTCTGGCAGATTTTGAGACAAAAAATGTTTTATTTATATGAAGAAAGGGTTGTCAGCCCAACACTCAATAGTCATATTAGACCGGGACTTACGGTTTAAAGTGGATTCCGGACCACTACAAACATCCATGACACCACCGGGACTCAAATCCTAAACATATGATACCGAGAACCAGAGCACTAGTTACTCGGCCATCAGTTAATGATCGTTTTTTGATATAATTAAATAAACGAAATTTAAAATAACTTTAAATATTTTAATTTTTCTTGAACTTTATATGTTATATTAAGATCGTTGTTTCCTTTTTCTTGAAAATATCCTTTATAGAATTCCTACAACATAGTACAGACTCTCATTTTTTACATCATACAGATATGTGGTAAACGAGTAATGATTAGAGATGGGATATTTTATGTTTTTGCATCACAGTTATAACCGCAACCGGAAAAACTATGGTGAACAAATTGCCATTATATTAATTATTTAAAGAAGTAAATTGAAACTTGTAAAACCAACGTAAAAAATCATAAAATCCAAACTTGAAAAACCACCTTAAAAAATTATAAAACCTAAACTTGAAAAACCACCTTACAAAAATCATAAAATCCAAACTGAAATACGATTTTAGTTACGAGGTTTTTGGATTTTTTTTTTAATTTATCATTACAAAAATATTTCAAGTTAATCTTGTTTTTTTTTTATTGTCTTTTTTTATATCCGTTTATGTGTACCTTTTCCAAAAAAACATTTAACAAAATGTTGCAATTAGGTTTCGAGAAAATGTAGAATGCAATATTCTCTATGGTATACATTTCGGCAACATGATTTTTGTAATATCAAACAAAAATGGTAGAACATGTCGGATTAGCGCAAGACACGAGTTGAGTTGTTGGGTGAATGCATGCGCATGACTCAATTATGCGAATGAAGGTCAAATCGCAATGTTTAGGTTGCTTCCTACAAGAATTGTGTGCACAACAACGCATGTCGGGTGGGTTGCAACCGCGCCATGCCAATGTGACGGGTGAATTGATTATCTTTCATTACCAAGGTTGCCAGCGTTGTTTTTTTAGGGGTGTGGGCAAATTTTTTTCTATCAGCTTTTTTCAAAGCATTCGGTGCGCATTACATTCATTAGAAGCAATTTCTTATGTTCCAACAAATGATATTGGTTTTTGACAACAAATAAAACGTTGTTTTTAATTTTTATGAAAAATATATATTTAGTTTAAATAAGCTAAGTGTTATTTTATCAATCTATATATATATTTAATGTAGAATACTTTTCTTACGATGTAATGATATATTCTAAATATATGTATAGTATTAATATGTGTGACTAAAATATCACCGTTATCTATAAATCAGAGAATGATTTAAAATGAATTAAATCCTAGCTGTGTTCTTTTAGATGAAATGAAATCATATTGGTTATAGATAAAATAAACAGCAAGAATAAATGATTTAATCTTAAAAGAATTTTTGGAAATAAATTTTTTTATTAAAGGAATAATATAAAACGAATTAAATCCTAGTTTTGTCCTTTTAGATGAAATGAATTCATATTGGTATAGATAAAATAAACAGCAAAAATAAGTGGTGTAATCTTAAAAGAATTTTTGGAATTTTTTTTTATTAGTTTTATTATATAAAAATTGTTTAAAAACTGTTTCATTAAATTAAGAAAAATAAAACTATGAAGAATAAATCTGTTTTTTAATTAATTTTTTGCTTCTGATATTTAAAAGTTCCTTTAATTTTATCATTCAATTGCGCTTGTTTTATACAAGTTATCATGAATTCCTAAATCAGTTATGACATAGATTAACGTTAATTTTAAATATGAGTAGAATACAATGGAAAAAAATCATGAAAATAATAATTTAAAACAAACAAGCATACAGAAATAATGATGCAAAGTTAAGTACCTCATCGTCGTACGCTTCTTCGTGGTGATGGGTTCTTGTGGTTTCAGTTGTTACTTCGCCATCTTTCAGCTCGGATATTTCTTTCACTTCGTCTTTGTCCACGATCTTCTGCGATCTGCTGGAGAAGTGGGTGAGTTTTCCTGGGAACTCGCCCATCGAAAAGCTGGGGTCATCGGGGGAAATGATGGTCCTCTGGTGAATCTCCTGGAAAAAGAACAGAAAAATGGTTATTACTTGAATCTCATGTCTATTATTATAATGTCTATAATTAGTATCAGGGCCTGATGGCCGAGTGACTAGCGCTCTGGCGCTCGGAGCCATAGGGTTCGAGTCCCGTCGGTGCCATGGATGTTTGTGGTGGTTCGAAATACACTTTAAACCATTTTTTCCATAGAGATCTTGATCTAATACGACTGTAGAGCTGACAAATCTACCCCTCAAAAAGAAAAAAACTGTCATGGTTTTGTAATTGAACACCTTTGGCGTTGAGGAGAAATGGTCAGTCATCCTCGAGTCTCTCACCCAAGAGGCCGTACAGCTCGTTTTTACTTCGAAACTTCGCTCCTTCTGAGAAACGTTTAGTTTACAGTCTCTCCTCCCGAGGAAAATATATTTAGCGCATTACTTGGGGTAAAGACTCTCACCCGGAGAGGAATATATTTCCCGCACCCTGCGCCTAACTCCGGTTTTTTTATGGGGATTTCGGCTTAGAAGTGGAATCCTTCCACGAATCCATAATTATAAGTTCTTAAATGTGTTAAATATTATATGTCTATATATGTATGTGTGTGGTGTTTGTGCGTTTGTAAAGCTGTGAGTAATTTTTTATTTCATTTAATATTTATTACATTTAAAACATTAACAAACTATTACAAACAAGAACGTATCCCCTCGATATTAATAAAATACAATGATTTACACTGCATTCAATAAACATACTACAATACATAACTAACTATACTACATATAATAAATTACATTACACACAAAAAAACACTTATCAAGTAGAAAGATGTTTATGGGATCTTAAAAATTATGTATAAGATCTCATAAGCATCTTTCTATGCTTATCGTACTGTATATTCGTAATAGATAAAAATCCAAGAGATGGGTTGAAGGTCAAAGGAGTTTGCCGAACCCTGATTTAGTTCGTCAATGGAATTTTTTTTTTTTTTCTGTTTGAAGAAGGCTAGTTTACAAATCGCTTCATGTCCAAGAAGAAATGAATGAGTTGCGGTTCATCTCTCATTCAGAGAACAAAAGTCATTAATGAAGCAGTTCGCTCCAGAGCCGATACTCGGTATTCAGAAAAAACTTCTGTGTTACTCCAAAGATTCGCGCCATTAATTATCCAATGCCGAAGCTCATCATTAATTGTAACGTGACTGCGGTTCTGACTTGGGACTTCACGAAGTCGTGCTCCAATTTGGGCTATTCACCCAGCAAGGCATGCAGGCCGCAGCTTTTGCAGTACAGACTTGGAATACATTTTTGTTTGTGAAGAGCATGCCATTTTTGTAAAGAAGAGGCTGGATTTTCATTCTTGTATAGGTTAAGCCTAAATCCTAAATATGGTGTCCAAGAATTAATGGACATATAAGAAAATTACATTAAAATATGGTAGAAATAGGTAGAAAATGTTTTTACTAGCAATGTAAGTACTACTACTATTCAGCTCTAGGCACATCACTGTGCCTAGAGCTGAATAGTAGTAGTAGTACTGAATGCGGATGAGAAGTCTGATTGGATGTTTACGAGACAGCAGTTGTGCTCTTTTTACGTAGTAGGGTTGTCAGCCATACGCCGAACGCACTACAATCATATGAGACCGGGACCTACGGATTAAAGTGTATTCCGAACCACTACAAACATCCATGGCACCGCCGGGACTGAAACCCGAAATCTGTGGTACCGAGCGCCAGACCGCTAGATTATTTTTATTAACTTATCTTATTTAATAACATATCTTAAACTGAACATATTATCATTCTATCTTTATGGAAATGTCTCTATGTCGTAATAAAACTATCGTTATCAATGAAGGTCCCATTAGTAATTCTCCGGTTTTTTGCTCTCTGGCTATAACATTGTTTTTTAAACGGAGGCCTACAAATGTTTTCAATTAGACACTTTCACACCGCATTTCCTGTATTGGTTTATTTACCTTTCTTTTTCCCAATCCAAGCAGAGGAAATTCCCCAGATGTATTGCTTCAACAAGCAACAAGGCACCTCTCACGGCTTCAGCAAACAGGAAATCCATTGTGTATTATTTTTACCAACGTTATGAACAAACCCACTACAAACATCCATGGCACCGCCGTGGTTTATTTACCTTTCTTTTTCCCAATCCAAGCAGAGGAAATTCCCCAGATGTATTGCTTCAACAAGCAACAAGGCACCTCTCACGGCTTCAGCAAACAACCATTGTGTTTTTTTCAACCAAACCACTACAAACATCCATGGCACCGCCGTGACTCCAACAGGAAATCTGTGTCATCTAGCGCTGGATTATTTTTATTAACTTATCTTATTTAATAACTGAAAGTATTATTATTCTACCTTTATGGAAATATATCGATGTCGTAATAAAACTAACGTTATGAACGAATGTCACCTTAGCAATTCTCCAGTTTTTTGCTCTCTGGCTATAACATTGTTTGGTAAACGGAGGCCTACAAATGCTTTTCAATTAGATACTTCCACACCGCATTTCCTGTATTGGTTTATTTACCTTTCATTTTCCCAATTCAAAGAGAGGAAATTCCCCAGATTCATTGCTTCAACAAGCAACCTCTCACGGCTGTAGCAAACAACCATTGTCTTTTCTTCACCATTTAATAACGCTTTCATTAAGTCCATTTAAAACTCTTTCTTTTTTAAAGACTTGAAGTTTCCAGCTCATACGGAATTGCGTAAGGTTTTTCAGCAATGCAATGAAGAATAAATCATTTCTGGACAGCATTCAACGAATATACAGGCACGCATTTTCCCTTCATTTAATTTTATGGTCATTGTTGTTAATAGGACAGGGAATGTTTATTCTCACGTGCGATGTTAAAGACTTCTATTTAAAAAGAAAAGAATGGAAGAATTCTTTTTGTGTATGGTGCTGTAATTTTTATACATCTTGATTTAAAATAGTCAGAATTTTATTGGATTGTTGGTTGCCACAATGAATTTTTTAACAGAATCGTAAAAATGCTTTAAAACAGCACATCTACCATAAAATTTATGTACTAAAAATTTATTAACAAATTTAAGTAATGGTGGAATGATAATCAGAATATGAAAATAAATGTCTTGAAAACATATATACAGAAGCCAGGACTACTTATAGAGTCACCTGTATAGAATAGGACTGGCTGATACAGATATTTGTCCCCTTTGCGACTATGGCGTGCCCATGACTGGAGAGCATATCACCATATACCTCTGTTATTAACCGTTTCCCCTTTTGTGGTTTGGTTTGGTTTGTCGCTCTACGATCATCTTGTGCACACGTTAGGCTAAGCAGACCGGGACCTACGGTTTAAAGTGGATTCCAAACCACTACAAACATCCATGGCACCGCCAGTACTCGAGCCCAAAACCTGTTGTACCGAGCACTCTGGCGCTCGGACCACATGAATGTAGCTACTCGGCCATCAGGCCCCCTTTTGTGATACTGACAATGCCTTTAGGGATTGTTTTTGTCGTTCTTTACAGTAATGGGCTGCTCGACGACTACTGACAGAGAGGTCGGAGATGGACGTAGGATAAAAAAAGCATTTATGCGTGATCTTATACATAATATTGCTTTGGTATTTAATATGTACAATACAGAGGTGGGCAGATTTGTTTATGATTACACGATGGATAAGATTATCAAGATAAGTTAAGGTAAAAAATTTTTGATAAACATTGTCACAACAATTGATAAATCAAGAAAAATTCTCACAAATAAAACTCAGATAGAGAGTGTATGATAAATAACACTTGTAACCGCGGTTCCTACACACTGGTAATTAAAGGGGATTCCGGACCATTACAAGCATCTATAGCACCGCCGGAACTCGAACCCTGTGGTACAGTTTGGTTTGGTTTGTCGCTCTACGTTCATTTTTTGCACACTTTAGGCTAAATAGACCAGGGGCCAACAGTTTAACGTGGATTCCGAACCACTAAGAAACATCCGTACCACCGCCAGGATCCGAACCTGAAGCCTGTAGTACTAAATGCCAGAGCGCTAGCAAATTGGCAAGCAGGTCGCCCCTGTGGGTGGAGAGCCAGAAGCCATCTGGCCCCAAAGTTTTATCTATCTTTATTATTTAGACGTAAAACATGAAAAGACGAATTTCATTTGAATTGCTGATCTACAGGTAACATTAATACAATAATGTAATGTTCTTATGATAAAATATAGATAACATTTAATAAATATTGAAAACATATTGCGCATTAAAAAATATTTTTAAAACAAAATTCTTTTATCGCTAAAATAAAAGGCGTAATGCTTGAAAATTTCATGTTAAGATTTCAACTATTTTTTTTCTTAACAAGCACCAGAAATTACGAAATTAACATTAACTCAGAACATTAAATCTTTCTGGACAGGAACATAAGCACCGATCTCTAATTCAACAAGGAAATCTTGTAAAGGAATTTTCTCGAGAACTGCTCCCAACTATAACTCATGACACGTGTGGTTATTTAAGAACAAAAGTAAGAAGAAGAAAAATTCCTTAAAAAAAATCAAGGAAGATGAACCAGGAAATGTCGCCTGTTTTTCGCAGACTGATGAATTGGGTTATTAGGAAAGAAGTTTCAAAAAATGAAAAAAATATCCATGGTTAGTTTATTGCTGGTTGATGTGAACAATTTAACCTTAAAAGATATTTATCGGGTAGATAACGTTAGTTTTAAGTTGTGAGCGTTTAATTTTACCTAAATCGAATTCTTTCTCTCGCCCACATGCGTAGAATTAGCATGCGTTGAAAAGTTAAGATACCAGTTTCCTCCTTGTATGTATGATAATTCGTCCTTTTATATTTCTTATCTACAATCTGGAATAGCTAGCAATTATCAAATATGGGGATTTTCCAACATGGAGTTTAGAAGGAAAATTCTGGTTTTTGATTCCTCTTGTAAAAATAATGCAATACTTAGAACTTGTATATGGTTTAATTAATAAAAATAAAATTACATACGAGAAATAATATTTATTAGAATTTAGATACCTTAAAACTTTAGAAAAATTCTATTTAATATACATAATTTATTGGATCTAAACTGGACTTTGAAGCATAGACCGTTATATGTTCCCCTGTCTACACCAGGGATAGACTGTCACAGAAAAATTCTCTTTATTGGGTTAAATGAGGGGGATTAAGATTGCGTACTCCCCAGGGGATTAAGATTGTCGCTGCTGAGGATTTTCATTCGAAGTTTCTGGGGGACAGAGTATGGTGTTGACCACCAAAGAAGTATTCTTCTACTACAAATAGAAGATTCACATACATGTGCGAAGTGTAAAAATAAGTAAGAATTTACTTTATGTCTCCATATAACAAATAAAATTATTTCTCTTCATTGGCGATGTTAAACTGCAGTTCCCGGTCTAGTTAGCCCAAAGTGAGCAAAAAATGACCGTGGAGCGACAAACCAAACCATGTCTTCATTGGCGCAATAGTCCCTTGTTGGGCCAAGACAGATTTTCGAAACATGAGGTGTTTTCTTTTTACGGGGTAGTGTTGTCATCCCTACATCCAATTCTCTACAGTCATATTAGCGGACTTAGGCTTAAAGGGATTTCCGAACCACTACAAACCTCAATAGCACCTCAGGGACTCGAATCAAATGAAATTACCATTTCAATATATCCATTACTCCAACTCATATGGTGCACCAAAAAAATGACCATAGCTGGCCCTCGTGCCATAAAACTCCAACCAACTAACAATCATCGCCCAGTGGTGATGTGCGTAGATAAAAATGTCTCGCATCGATAGTTATATTGCTTGGTGGTAGATTTCCAACTTTTATTTCTCCTACAATTTGTAAATGCTGGACAATTACTATCAAAAATCATCCAGAGATCCATAATCCAAAATCCAATCCCCTCTTTAACCGTTGGCGACATATTTAAGTGGAACACGAGGCCCCTCAATATTCAAAAAAAAAAAAATTACACATCAATTTCAGTCCCATATATAGCTAATATTCAGTCATTAATGCATAGCTAATATATAACTTAAGCTATTACTGTATTTCTGTTGGAGCTGATTTGATTCGTGTAGGTGCTTTGTGATTTATGCTCGCTGATGCTGCTTTATCTCAATTTATCCAATGCTAGAGAAAAAAGAAATTAATAAAGATGAAAATTAAACCTTTATGAATGAACTAACTCCACAACTCAAAATTCTTGATTTCATTGCTTATGCTGGATCACAAATTCAATTTTAAAAGAAAGAAATCATTGCATATACTTTCAGCAACCAGAAGAAAATGAATACGATGGATGGATCTGAAAATGAAAGAAATGGATAAAACAGCAAGTCAAATAGACTATAATATTTAAACAGTGGAAATATTATGGTCTATGAAATGATGATAAAAAAATGAAGTACAATTAGTACTAGAAATAAGAGAATAAAAAGTAATAATCCCCAGGAAAAAATTGGGTATCCCACAGCGAGACTGTTCGTAGAAATTCGGATTTAAAATTATTTTCCCATTGCTGTTCTTATTAACTGCAACCCCATAAAAATATATGAGGAGGTTTGTATGAAAAGAAAAGAAACAAAATTGCGGTTTCAGTACTCCCCTTATATTTCAATTATTGACTTTGTGGTTCATGTCTGCGGTTTAGCGGTTGCGTAGTAATATATCATATAGTTTATCACTTTATGCGGTTGAGTTTCCTGTTCTAAATAATGGATGGATGGAGGAAAGAGTCGACATTATGGAATAATAATTTTCAAGGATTCCCACCCACGCACCAATTTGGTCAAGCGTTTTGAATTTCTACGACGCATGGACTATTTTTCAGTATACTCTAACTGAATCCTTCAGGAAAAATGCTTGAGAAAAAGCACAGTAACGTCCGTTTTGGTGTAGAGGAGATTATTTAAAAAAATTGTTCTATTATGCATGAGTAATTTTCATGAGTGAGTGAGGCTTTTTTTTTATGTAGTAAGTCATTGATGAATTTGAGAGGGGTTTTTTTTAGGTTACAGTATAAAATGTAGTTTACTTAAAAGGAAAATTTATTATGAATTTAAATATATATATATATATATATCGTAAAAATTAATCTTCGTTTTCAAAAAAAAAAAAAAAATAATAAAATACTGGAGATAACTATTCGGAGAAAATTATGTCTGTTTTTAAACAACATGAACGTGATTGCAGCAATAAACAAACATTCTATTGCTTGAATAACAATAAACAATAAACAAATGTTATTGACGATTTGAAAGGACCAAATTTTTAATTGTTTGGATGTGAGCTTCGTCGATTGAGGTTGGTGGTGGACCAGAGGGCTCTTTGCCTTCAACGCGTCCTCTGCCTTCTTTGAACTGTCTATTCAAAGATTCTATAAAGACATTGATTCTATGAACATACGTACTTTGAATCCAAAAAAATTTATTACTCGAAATACATCGCAAAAACACACAATAGGAAAATAAAACTTACGGATAACATTAAAAATGATACGAGAAGGATGAACTAGGTGAGCTCTGTCGATAAATCAGTCCTCGACCCTATTTTCATTAACAGGAGCCTGAATGGCAGAGTGGCTAGCGCTCCGACACTCGGTACCACAGATTTCGGGTTCGAGTCCCGGATGATTGTAGTGGTTCGGATTCCACTTTAAACCGTAGGTCCCGGTCTAACAGGATCGTAGAGCGTTGCGGGGATATTGTTACTCCGCGCCCGTAGCTTATCTTCAAGCTACGCGCACCTCCTGCAAAGTGAGTAACGTAGATGCAAAAAAAAAAAAAAAAAAAAATTGTCAACAGAAATCACAGCGACTCTCCATTTGCAATCGGGTTTGTTCCTTTTTTTTTTTTTTTTTTTTTTTTGTTAACAAATTTATGACAGCGCTAATACCATCTTCCACTAAATATGATAAAAGAATGCTATTATTCTTATTTTATTTTTTAAAAAGATCCCCCAGATGCACTTGAGATTGCCATTACACCATGGGGTGATCCATCAGTGCTCTAGTTGAATAGTGTTAAAGTGGTTAAACATGCAAGTTGAAAAAAAGGTTTATTATTAATATAGCAATTGTTTAAAATAATTTAAGGGTGTAAAAGGAGAAGAAAAAAGGAGACAAACAATTATTCTCACACTGCGATGCCTTCCTTACCTTTGGAAAGTAGTTCTTGCATAACCGTAAAACGAAAATTATTATAATAAAAATGAAACTATGACTACACAGCAATTTTAAATATCGATTAAAAGCTGATAGACATATCACACAAAATTGACAGACATAACAACCAAACTAAATAATTCATTACTCCTTAGACATAATCGAATACTCAATATTCAAAACTGCATCTTCAGAGATGTACAGCGGTAATTGATATTCAACCTTTAAAAATACAAGGTAAGATTCAATTGTTGTATAGTGACACCTCATAGGTAAATCTTATCTTCAATATCATTGTTTTTCTTCGCCGATTTCTGACTAAGAGCTTACGATAATTTCAAAGAAGAATGCATAAAATTGTAAAACGAATTCAGGTTTTGAGTTTTACTGTGCAGAAATGATTTATATGTGATCTTCAATATTCACAATCATTCAATAAATGTGTATCATGGTTTTTTTGTAGGAAAAAAAATCGTTTATTCGTAAAATGATTTGTGTGTTAGAAGAATGTCGATAAGCTATTGTACTCAATTCGTAAGGTTTATGAATAATTCGTAGAATAAAGCTGTTTTGAATGAAACAACAACCAAAATCGGTATCATTCCGTTTGAAATATAGTTTGCTTAATTTAATTACTGATTATTTCACTATTTTATCCTAAGGTTATTTTCCTTTGATAAAATAGTGTTGCTTAATAGTATTTAGCGCAACACATTCAGCGTTACCCAAAGTAAACCATGGAGCTAAAATACAACACGCTTGCAAAAATGCTTACTAAATATAAGCTTGCTAAAAGGCTTACTAAACCCAAGCTTGCTAAAATGCGTCTGTCATGTACTTAAATGGTGAAGTTTTCCAATCCAATAAAAATTTTTTAAAATAATAACGAATAGAAAATAGAAACTAGAAAAACAATAATGAAACAACAGAACAAAAATTTCTGAAATAAATTAAAATACGAATATAAAAAAAGTGAAGAAGGAATTTTTAAGCCCAATACAGTGGCGTTTATGCTTCTATACGTCATCCAATAAACATCGGTCGGCAATATTACAGAGGCTAGACTTGTTTGGAGCTTGATGGCATTTGGTAAAATCACCACCCATTTACCCGAATAAATCAACCCGCAGATTTATCATACACATTTCCAATATAGACGGGAAGTTGTGATATACTGTTATTCGAAAACTGAGGATTTGCTTACCACAATTGTCACTACATGTCCAGATTGAAGGTTTGGTTTGATTTGTCGCTCTACGGTCATTTTGTGCATACGAGGGCTAAACAGACCAGACTGAGACCTACAGTTTAACGTGGATTCCGAACCTCTCACAAACATTCATGCCACCGCCAAGATTCCAACCTCAAGCCTGTGATACCAATGGCCACAGCGCTAGCCAATTGGCCACCAGGCCGCTCCAGAACGAAGGAGTTGTTATCTGTTTTTTGGCAGCTGCATTTCCTATATCTAAATTCTTAGCTTAATTATATTTGTTTGTTCATATCTGAAAGGTTCTTGAGAAGAGACAGTAACTCACTTCTCCGGAAAGATCCCTGATGTTTTCGTCATGCATCTGCCGGTTTTCCTCCTTGGTTTCCGTCATGGTCTGGTTGCTCTCGGTCTTCTCGCTGATCACTTTGGCCGAACCGGGCACCAGCTCGTATCCGGGACCGGGAGGGTCGTCTCCCGTGGACTTGTGCTGAAAACAAAAAGCAATTATGTTAGTAAAAAAGACATCAAGTAATTAAATTATAAAATGTTGGATGACTGTTGTTGATTATATTTTTATATAACCAACAATAGTTTTTCTTCTTTTATTCCTAAACATACAGAAACATGATAAGCTGGAAAAAAGGACTGGTTATGTGAGGTATACTTTTAAAAAGTGTATGGTAATGGATAGAAAAAGGGGCCTCTCGTGGTCAAGTAACGTGCTGTGGTGCTCGATGCCATATTTTGAAAACTTTGGCTTGGCCACAAAAGCTTGGCCAAATCAAGCTTAGCTTGGCCACTAAAACTAAAAACGATTTCTAAATCTAAGATCCTCATGCATCATGTCAGATTCTTAATTCACCGTAATTTTCTGCATATAATTAATGAATTATAAGTTAAAAATTTAACTTATTACATAATCGCTCCATATAATCTGTGGATATTTTTGTTGGTGTACTTTAAAAACTGTTTTTTAAATACTTGTTGACAAAAAAAAAATTGTCAGAACTTTATAAGAGAGGAAAAACAGTCTTCTAAATTTAAAGAAACGTAATGGTTGGAAGATGGACTTATTAAAAAAAAGGAATGGCTATGTGAAGTATACTTTTAAAAAAGTGTATGTAAACTGTATAGTATACTTTTAAAAAATCGTATGTATAGTATACTTTTAAAAAGGCGTGGGTATAGTATGCTTTAAAAAAGGCGTGTGTATAGTATACTTTTAAAAAAGCGTATGTATAGTATAGTTTTAAAAAAAGGTGTATGTATAGTATATTTTGAAAAAATAGTATGGTAATGGATGAAAAAGATGTGGATTGAAGTTATAGATAATTTACAAAAGTCCACATAAATAATTGTGATACTGATCAATATATTAGTCTCTCTAGCAAATAAAAAGATTATTAATCGATGGATAAATATCGATTCTAATTTTCGCCACATTACTTAAATCCATATCGATCTTCTAATTTCTACTTTCTTAAAATTATAATATAACTAGCTGAATTATCCAGTTTTTCAGTGACCATCTGAAAAGAAATGATACAATAAAAATAAAAAAGACAATAAAACTTAATAATTGGAAATTTCAGCAATGGATTTGTTTTTATTAATATTTTGTAGGAAAAAAAATACCTTCAGCACCAAGTAAATTCTTAAGCAATTATTTGAATTACAAATTTAACCTTCGCAACGCTAATTTTTAATTACATGGATGCTTAGCTAGTTCTATTCGTTTCTTTCGAAATTACTTTGAAATCTTAAATCTTGAAATATTATTTGCCTCGTTTACATTCGGCCAAAATGGTTGTTGAAATTTCCATAGATCTTACATAGATCATAGCTAAATTTTAAAGCTACAATAAAAACTGTGAATTTATATGAAGGTCAAACAAACAACAAACAGATTTTAATATTGATGCATTATTTATTTTTATATAAATGCAGCATCAAAAGCGCATTTTAAAATTGAAAATTGCTTTGTTGATTTTATGCCTTGAATATAAAAACAAATCTTGTTTGGTATAAGGTATACCAAAGAACTTGAATATAATTTTTTTTGCGTTCATTCCATAATTTTATTTTTAACTTTTATGTTTGAATTTCAATATTAAATAATGAAATCGGGACTTGTTATATCCTGTGTAAAAAAATATAAATAAAATAATTTTGCTACGAATATACGCGCAAAATAATAAGAACAAGTAGAATTCAATTTGGTGCTATTATTTATTTAGTTCGGCTGTAGTACAGTTAATTAAATTTCTTTCACTGAACCATATTATGTAATTTTATCGAATTCAATGTCCTTTTCACTAATGAAGGTCATTTCTCTATTCTCAAATTTGAAAAGATCAACTATTGAAAGATACTTGCAATCGAAAGATAATGAATTACCATTTGGCTGTTCAACTGGAAATAATTATTTATGGTATTCTTTTCACCATTTTGTGATGATCATTAGAGTTTGAAGTCTATTTGCTACAAGGTCAAATCGTAAAATGTTAACTTGTAAGCCATTATTGTATCTCAGTCATTTAAAAGATAATTTATATATTTTTTAATACTAAGAATTTCAATTTCTTAAATGTTTTATTTTTATTTTAGTATTTAGAGGACATATATATTTAATTAATTGTTCATAGGCATTATTCTTAAATAAATGAAAGAAAATTGTTGTTTATCTTCACATTATAAAATGTTTCTGATTAATAAGAAAAGAATATTCAATTATTATTATTATTATTATTTATTTATTTATCATTAAACTTTGAATATATTTTTAATTAAATTTTATTCATTATTTAAAATTTTGATCTTGGATTGTAAAACAGGATAAAATAAAGAGATAAAAATTTGATATCTGTATAACGAGATAAAATAAAAAGATAAAAATTTGTTCTTGGCTTCTATAACACGATAAAATGAAATGATAAAATTATTTTTAACGGGATAAAATAAAGAGATAAAAATTTGTATAACGAGATAAAATAAAAAGATAAAATAAAAGAAATAAAAATTTTGATATCTGTATAACGGGATAAAATAAAGAGATAAAAAATATCTGTATAAAGATAAAATAAAAAGAAAAATTTGTTCTTGGCTTCTATAACACGATAAAATGAAATGATAAAATTTTGATCTTAGATTGTATAACGGGATAAAATAAAGAGATAAAAATTTGATATCTGTATAACGAGATAAAATAAAAAGATAAAAATTTGTTCTTGGCTTCTATAACACGATAAATGAAATGATAAAATTTTTATCTTAGATTGTATAACGGGATAAAATAAAGAGATAAAAATTTGATATCTGTATAACGAGATAAAATAAAAAGATAAAAATTTGTTCTTGGCTTCTATAACACGATAAAATGAAATGATAAAATTTTTTTCTTAGATTGTATAACGGGATAAAATAAAGAGATAAAAATTTGATATCTGTATAACGAGATAAAATAAAAAGATAAAAATTTGTTCTTGGCTTCTATAACACGATAAAATGAAATGATAAAATTTTGATCTTAGATTGTATAACGGGATAAAATAAAGAGATAAAAATTTGATATCTGTATAACGAGATAAAATAAAAAGATAAAAATTTGTTCTTGGCTTCTATAACACGATAAAATGAAATGATAAAATTTTGATCTTAGATTGTATAACGGGATAAAATAAAGAGATAAAAATTTGATATCTGTATAACGATAAAATAAAAGATAAAATAACACGAAAAAGAAATGAAAAATTTGTTCTTGGTATAACGGGATAAAATAAAGAGATAAAAATTTGATATCTTCTATAACACGATAAAAAATGAAATGATAAAATTTTGATCTTAGATTGTATAACGGGATAAAATAAAGAGATAAAAATTTGATATCTGTATAACGGATAAAATAAAAAATAAAGAAATGATAAAATTTTTTCTTAGAATGTATAACGGGATAAAAATTTGATATCTGTATAACGAGATAAAATAAAAAGATAAAAATTTGTTCTTGGCTTCTATAAACACGATAAAATGAAACGATAAAATGAAATGATAAAATAAAGAGATTTTGATCTAAAAAGCTTCTATAACACGATAAAATATAAAAATCTTAGATTGTATAACGGGGATAAAATAAAGAGATAAAAATTTGATATCTGTATAACGAGATAAAATAAAAAGATAAAAATTTGTTCTTGGCTTCTATAACACGATAAAATGAAATGATAAAATTTTGATCTTAGATTGTATAACGGGATAAAATAAAGAGATAAAAATTTGATATCTGTATAACGAGATAAAATAAAAAGACAAAATTTTGTTCTTGGCTTCTATAACACGATTAAATGAAATGATAAAAAGTTTATCTCTGTTTATATAACAGGATAAAATAAAGAGAAAAAAATTTGATCTCTGTTTGTATAACGGGATAAAAAGAAAAGATAAAAATTTGTTTTTGTTTTATATAACGGGATAAAAGGAAAATATAAAAATTTAAATTTGGCTTGTATAAAGGGATAAAACGAAAAGTTAAATTTATAAAAAAATTAATCATTAACAGCTTTTCTGTTTAACCAACTCTATGAACTAAGATTTAGTGCAAAAAAATATT
Source organism: Caerostris darwini (assembly GCA_021605075.1). Classification (NCBI taxonomy): domain Eukaryota; kingdom Metazoa; phylum Arthropoda; class Arachnida; order Araneae; family Araneidae; genus Caerostris; species Caerostris darwini. Next base: position 292,288 of record BPLQ01000975.1, read on the forward strand.
TAACCAAATTTTGAATCTACAAAGACAAAATATGAATAAAAGCAACACTTAAAATTTTCAATGTATATTTTGTTTCAATAAATTTATAATGTTTCAACGGTTTATTATAGATTTTAAAAAAATTCGAAAAAAATTGTCATATACCTCTGTGTTTTCAGACTCTTCAACTCTGACATCTTCTTTCGTTTTTGTTGTCACTTGTGGGCCAGAATCGGCTATGACGCGGCCATCTTCCAAAACAAGTTGTCTCTGCACTCTTGTTTCAACCTATTCAAAGAGAAAAATGTGCATTGTAGTTTAAGTACCTAAAATATTCAATACATTATTGCATATTGTATCATTGTGTAGCATTACAATATGTAATGATACACAAATTTGTATTAAAATTTGACACATAATAATATTCATGAAAAATATGTAAAATAAATTTACTAATAGCTTAGATAAGATATTTTAGATTTAAATTTATTAATTATATGGCAAACTATCCTGCTATTTTATACTATAATGCCTGATTAACAAAGTTGAGTACAATTGTAATATACAACATAAGTTACCAGTTTGTTAATATCGACTTTTATCAAGAAAATTAATCTTTGTCTTTTTCTTGGATATAAAATTGTTTTCGTTCTCAAATTCTTACCAATTGAAAGACAGATATCTAACAGAAATAGAAACGCGATTAAAGATGAAATAGTATTAACAATATTTAAATCGCAAGAAAAAGTTACACATTTTTCTTAAAAAGGAAATATTTAATATTATATAATGAGGGTTCTACATTTAGTGTACTTATATTTCAACAAGAATAAACTCAATGAATCTATAACTAAATCAGAATTTATAAAACTGTATTTTGGTTTGTTTTTTAACTAAAATAGGATATGACCTATTCAGTGACTGATCAAAATAAGAATACATCCAATATTAAGTTTTTTTCGTATTTTTCTGCTACGATTTCCAAAAAGAAGAGAAAAAATTACTTTCAATTGAAAATAATAATTTGTAACATATATATTAGTGCTTTCCACACTGCTTTTGTTTATAATTTTTATTAATTATTCCTTTATTTTCTGTTGAACATCGATGGGCCTCATAATTCACTTATATATAATAAAAAACTGATGGATGATAAGGGACCACATTGCCTTTCCGGAGGACTTTTTATGAGTAAGTATTGTGCATTTGCATGTTGAATCAAAGAAAACTCTCAAAATTCCCACTAGGCATTGGATGAAAGACATTTTACAAATGTTATCACAATAGCAATTGAGTCTCCTTTTTTTTTGTAAAAGCAGTGACTGCAAAGTGTAACACAACCAGATTCGAACCTGGGCCTTTCTGCCAGCTGACCACTGAACCACGAATCGGGAGAGAAAGAGTTTTTAATTAACAAGGAAAATGTAATATAATGTCAAAAAATTACAGATTTAATTTGGTTCTTATCCCTATTCTTTCAAACATACTTACAACTTCATTTATTTATAAAGTCTTTAGTCTATTCAAATTGATAATGAATGATAAAATGATGATCTACCATGAACGTTGACCAGACAGTACATAAAGAAGATCATAATTGTGCCATCACATGTGAAATGAAAAATTACATACATCTTCTACACACCGAATTTATTTTTATGTATAATTACTGTTTTATAAGCTACAGAAAAAAGTAGAAAAAATCAGGAACCACATTTGTAGACATATTTATTAACAACTTAATGTTCCTCGTCTAAAGAATGCAACGTGATGGAAAAAACACAGCCTTTACAAGACTTGATCCGAACTTTTGATCCGTAGAACAGCTCATTCACTTTTCGAAGATAGATTAGGGCCAGATAGATACTGCACTTCCTCTTCCAAATTAATGTGTTTTCTGTCCCATTCATGTTCGTTACCCTCAGGCGAATCACTCTTCTTTTCCTTCTGTGATCCGAGATTTCTCAATCAAGCACTTGATTGAAATTCGTAACTCGTTGTTGTTTGAGACACGATGCTATTTTAACCCACATTCAAATATATCAATAGTCTAAATGCAGGTTCATTATGAAAGGATGATGATACCTTCTCTAGATAATCGATGATGTATTAATGGACAGCAAGGTTTGAAGGAAATGTTTTGGGTGAATATGCAGTTAGAAGAATGGATTGCTTTACAAGAACGGCTTGTTGCGGGTTACAGGTAAATGGTTGTAACTTATTTTAGCCAAACAAACTTTTAAGTCCTTAACTTTTGATAATTAAGAGTTTTCACGAATGATAAGCTACAGTGAAAGTACTTAGTTATAATGCATTTTGGAATATTAAAGATTGGAGATTCAAACTATGATTTTTCTTTATCAATTTTTTAATAAATTTGAAATTTTCTTTATAGAGATGATGTAAAATAAAAACAAAAAAATTTTTTTTTCATGTTCAGTGTAAAGATGTATTGCAAATAATTTGTAAGTTTAATTTTGTAAATATCTGTTTCACTAATAATAACGTATAATATCAATTAGAATAAATACAGAAAAAAAATTTCATTTTATACTTTTTATATAGAAATACTCATATGAAAGTGTTTGTCAATTTGTTGTTTAAGAGAAACCAATTATTAAAATAAAATAAAATTATTAAAAAAAATATCAAAATAAAAATAAAAATAAAATTAATTATTAAAATAAAAACAAAATTAATTATTAAAAAAACAATTATTAAAATAAAATCAAAATTAAATATTAAAAAATTAAATTATTGAAATTAAAATAAAATTAATTACTAAAAAACCAATTATTAAAATAAAAATAATATTATATATTAAAAAACAGTTATTAAAATAAAAATAAAATTAGTTATAAAAAAACAATTATTAAAATGAAAATGTCTAACAAAATAGACGGATGCCTTAAGATGTAACATGAAGAAACAATTATGACAAGTACAGCTATCTCAACAATATTTAGTGAGATAAGTCTAATTTAACAGAATGTAACTGAAGATTTTATTTTACTGAACAAATTTAATCTCTTTGCTTTGTATTAAAATGTAAAAAATCCAGTATTGAACCAATGCAGTAAAAAAATTACACAAGCAATTGCTTTAATAATTTATGAAGATTTACGCCATACAATTTTTTAAACTTACTCTTTGTAAACTACATTCTCTAACCTATAGTAAAATGAACCAACAGCTTGGTAAATAGCGTATTGGGTTTCAGAACCAAGCATTCTTGGTTGGAACTCAACTGGCAATGCCAAAACAAAAACTTCAGTGTCTATGCCGAGAATGGCAATAATAAATCAGTAGACCCGAAAGTCCTTTCACTAGGCCCAAGAAAAAGGACATGAACTTGTCATTTGTCATTATTGAAATACTCGCTCCAAATTTGCGGTGGTATAGCTAGCTCACCATGATGCAACCTTTCTCAAGATGAATCTGATAAATTTCTGCTGTTTTAGTGGCAAATGACTTAAGATCAAACTGCAAGGCATTCGAAAACAACACCTATTAAAGCTCTTTCTAATTTCTTCAAATAATCTGCAAATCAAAATTGTTGAGAAAAATCTAAAAATTAATCCATCATTTAATATGCAAGGGTCCCAAACACACTGTCTAGGGATCCCTCATCATCATCATCATTTTCGCAACTGCCCCATAGTGGACCAAGGCCGTCTGCCTGCTGGCAAATTTCGAGATGAAAGATGCTTTCTTTTTACGGTGTATCAGCCCTACGCCCAACTCTCTACAGCCATATTTGACCGGGACCGACGGTATAAAGTGGATTCCGAACCACTACAAATATTCATGGCACAGCAGGGACCCGAATCCGAAACCTGTGGCACCGAACGCCAATCACTCGGCCATCAACCCTCAAAATAAACACATGGAGGTTGTTTTATCGCTCTACGATCATTTTGTGCACACTTTGAGCTAATTAGACTGGGACTAGTTTAACGTAGAATTTCGAACTATTAACAAACATTCATGCCACCGCCAGCATTTGAACCTGAAGCCTATGCCATCAAAGGCCAGAGCGCTAGCCAATTGGTAATCAGGCTGCCTAGGGAACACTAGCATCGCTAAAATGACGCTTGTTATAAATAAATGTGAAACACTGAAATTTAGTTTTAATATAGTAGTATTGTAAATGCATGATTGTTTGAATTTCGCTTACTATATTTCCTCTTGCACATACCTGAAACCAAATATCTCACGAAAACAAGTTTAACTTTCTACTAATTCATCCAGAACATGAAAACTATTTTCCAGTTCTCCCGTGACCCCCAAAACGGTTTCCGGCTTGAGGGCAGTGACACTGTTTCCGCAACAACAACAGCAAAAAAGGGGGGGGGGACCGTATCGCTACTGGTCCGTAATGACACACAACCGCCTGTCCGACCTTGCCTCCCGTTTTGTTTATTTGACGGAAACCTTGATTGCTAATGACAAGCCAGAGGAAAAACTTTCCAACCATCAGACAGAAAACCCTTTCACCTCTTTCTCATGTAAATCTGGATCTCACTTTGCTTTCTGAGGTAGTATACGGTTTCTGTTATGTCGAAACAAGTAGTACTGCGGGAGTGGACAAATAAGGTTATTTTGTATGGGAAAAAGTAAGTTATGTTCTTTTTTTTTTTTTTGTAGTCTTTTTGCTACCTCGATGAGTTTTCGGTGAATGGTAGTGTAAGGAAAGATTAAAATTTTACTTTATTAAGTATGCTTTTAAAATATCACCTTTTTATTTATTACTCCTAGGAGAGAAAGAACTAAACAAGGTTGTCTGGAACGGGCGTCATCTTAATGTTCTCGATCCGACCAAGTACGGAAATGGTTTAAGAATTGAGAACTATGCTAAAATATGCGTAAGGAATTGATAAAATTTGAGATATTTCGTTAAGAACAAACGAATTATTTTACGTTAATTTAGTACATATGAATTTAAAGAGTTCAACCCCATAATTTGATGCAGGTGGTGAATAATGGTTAATAAAAAATGTTGCTCAGTAGTTTGAACTAAAGTGAGAAGGCAGAATCACAGGAAAGTCCGTTTATGAAACTTGAATAAGAAATTTATATTTCAAATATAAAGTAAACACAATTAATCCTTTTATTACTAATGTTTATTAAACTAAATGTGTCATTTAATGAAAAAAAAAAGGATTTAGTAGGGAGTGAAGACAACACCCTTTTATATCTGTTTGAGAATCAATGCAACATCAGTGGACATTAATCAGTGAACAGTCTGATTTATTGTTAGCAGATCAAAGTGCTCCTGACAATGCATTAAAAGTAAGAAATTGTTATTATAAACTGTTACTTGTTATTGGAAAATAAACTGTTAATTATTAGGGGGAGAAGACAGTACCTTCTTCGAGGTATGTTTGAGAATCAGTGCAACATCGGTGGAATCAGTGACAATACTGATTTATTGGTATCATAGTAAAATTGTCAGCAAATCAAACTGCTCACGGCAATGCATTGAAAGTAAGGAATTGTTAAAATAAACTGTTAAGTAATCATTAAGGGAAGGAGATAGCACATTCTTATATCTGTTTGAGAATCAGTGCAACATCAGTGGACATTCTGATTTATTGGTATCTTAATACAATTGTCAGCAGATCAAAGTGCTCACGATCAAATGCATTAAAAGCAAGGAATTGTCAATGTAAACTGTTACTTGTTATAGGAAAATGAACTGTTAGTTAATTATTAGGGAAATGAGACAGTACCTTGTTATATCTGTTTGAGAATCAGTGCAACATCAGGGGAATCAGTGGACATCAAGCAGTGGACATTTTGATTTATTGGTATCTTAATAAAATTGCCTACAGATCAAAATGCTCGTGACAATACATTGAAAGCAAGAAATTGCTATTGTAAACTGTTACTTGTTATTAGAAAATAAACTGTTAACTAATTATTATCATTATGTTAATTAATTACTATCATTATTGAACTGTTTGTTAATTACATAAGCTGTTAATTGTTATTGAGAAATTGTAAACAATCACCGGCATATCCAGACCGTTGTTTAAAAGCTGTCGTATATCACGCACTGATTCCGCTTCTGCACGCGAACTTCCAAATCATTTTTAGACACTTTTGAAGAAAAACTGCATTGTCAAGGGAATTGTCCTTGCTCTATCTTTTTTTTCAGCAATTAAATTTATCTTATTTCCACTACTTGACCACGGTCCTGGCTTGTTGGGCATGCTCCACTAATGGCACAAATTGCCCGTGAAAGCTGCATGGAAAAATGGACCGGCATTTCTGCTTCAAGAGCGTGAAGAGAGAGACAAGAGGTTTGCAACAATGCTAAGTGATATGTTGCGTGACGGGAGTGGTTTCCGCACAGTTGAGCCGTTTGAGGGGGTTTAAATTAATTCTGCGCAACAGAAGTTGCTCGTGGTTTTTTTTTTCCTCAGAACAATAATTATTATGTGTACTCAAAGCAGAATGTCTCATTTTCACTAACTTAACTTTCAAAGATAATAAGGGTAGGAGGATTCGGAATCGCATAGCAATATAGGGCTGGAAATGTTTTCATGAAGGTGTAGTGTAAAGGACACTACATAAGTGAATTTGTGGTTTATTAATTAACCTACAGAAACAAAAGTAACAACATATTAGGAACAAATAGTGTGTTTCAAATTGTCGTCCCCGAGCTATGACGATCTCCGGTGCATAGGATTCCAAATGTTCTGGAAGGTTCCTAATATGTCTTGGACCTCTGCAATGCACAAAAACCAATTCCTTGATCTTTTCACCAAGGGTGTTTATATACCAGTGTCTTGATATTTCCTCAATAATAATAATCAAAGTGTAGTAGGTTCAACAATCGAGCCTACCGGATCCTGTTTTTTGTTGATCCACTGTTGGCCAATTGGGACAACTAAATAATTACTAACTTTACAGCTGAAAATATGCAAATTGCTTATGGCACTATTGGGTAATTGAAGGTGCGATTAATACATTATACTTTAAAGTCCTGTATGCTAGATGGATTTCTTATGTCCATTCTTAATACAAACAAGAAATATCATATCCATTCCTGGCATAAAAGGTATTTGCCCTCTTTTCACCTTCTCCTCTAGTCTAACGTAAGGATGTTCTTATCTACTAATTTCCTCGCATAAACTTTCAGTTAAACATCAATAATCGGATTTGGATCATGAATTCATGTTTAGAAATGCTAATGTCCTGCACTTTTTTTTTGTTGAACATCTCTGTACCTCACATCTACACCCACTGACAGGCAATGAAGAGATGACATTTCCTTCCAGAAGGACTTTTATGGATAAATACTTTGAAATTTCGTATCATGGGGGGAAAACCTGAAAAAATCCCATCATCGCTATCAATGTTAGATGCTTTACATACATTGCCACAATTGCCATCGATTCTCCTTGTTTTTGAAAGCATTAACTGCAATGTATGAACATGATCTTACCTGTATAATAGCTGTGAATTCCGTCACAAGTCATGTGATTTCCCGTATTAAAAAAAACAGTGTTTTAAGTTCTAAAATTACTTTTATGCAAACTTTATAGTATGTGATTCATATAATTATCTGCTGAAAATCCAGCCTTGTGTTTAAAATAACACAACCCATCAATCAAAAAAGGTTAAAATCATTCATTAAGATAATAATAATTCCGGCAACAACTCATAGATCATCATTATCATTAACAACAATAGCTTTATCAGGCCCAAACCTATACTGCCACCTGATTCAAAGTCGAATTTCCGAGTTCAGAAGGTTAAAGTAGCAATAAGCTCCCACCTTGGCTTCCATTTATGGCACAAGTTGACACCCTCGCTTTCTTCTGTAAGTAAGAACAGTGGGAAAACTGCACACTTTAAGAATATTCGAAAATTTTTTTGTTGTTGCTCTTTTGTCTTTTAAGGGTCGTTGAGGCAAATGCCACCGTGGGTAACAAAAAGGCCGTGCAAGGTCGTTGTCGCGCTGTCAAGCAGTCACCTTTTATGCCCGACCTTCGGGATTCAACTATGCATGGGAATATAAATCATCGCTGTTATGGAGATTTTTATGCGACCTCTCAATGTAACCGAGTACGTTAGATAACCTCGAAAATCATAAAGAGTTTTGTATAATATAAGTGTTCATCACATTGGTTCCGTGAAACAAAAAAGGGATATAATATATAATATGCTAGGTTTATTCAAATGAAATATACCTTTATATAATTAAATCTATTTATTATGTCCGGTACCTAGAAAAATCCCACGTTAAACTATAGCCCCAGACTGATTAGCTTAAAGTGTGCTTAAACATGACCGTAAACAAAACAAACCTAAAAAATCTAGCTATGCAAATGGTTTCAGACGGATATTTCGTAAGGGATAATACATAGGACTTTCGAACTTTCTTTTCTTTTCATCACTCCACATCCTCACAATTTCCATTCCAATCTCCATCCATTTCACATTCCGCTATAATTTCACTTGTTAGTTTAAGCGACAAAAGGGCCTGAATGGTTAGTGTTCTGGCGCTTGGTACCACAGGTTTCGGGTTCGAGTGCCATGGATGTTTGTAGTGATTCGGAATCCACTTTAAACCGTAGGTCCCGGTCCTAATAGGATCGTAGAGCGTTGCAGGGGCATGTTACTCCGCGTCCGTGGCTTATCTTCAAGTTACACGCGCCCCCTGGGTGATGCTACGTGAGTGACGTCTGTGCAGCGCTCGCCTTAAGGCATCCAAGACGTCTATGTCTAAAAGTTTGCCAGCTGCATTAGAGAAAAAAAAGTTTAAGCGACAATTTGAAATTCAAGCCATATTATTTATTTGTTATCAGTCATTTAGAACAACCCAAAATAATGAATTCTAGGATTCATTTTTACATTTCTGTATAATGAATAGTTTAGGCATAACATTAAATCGAATACCAAGTTTCAAATAAACTCCACACTATAAGAATTTATGCCTATTAACCTCGTTAATTCCACATCCTCTTTTGAATAGTAAAAGGAATCCTTAAAATGTATCATCACAATCTATTAAATAGCACTTCAAATCAAAAAGAAAATGCTTATTCGTCTAATTCACTTTTTAAAGAACTAACCAACTAATTCCCTGGCACTACAGTTTATGTTGGAACATGGCCTCCTGCCTACTGGCAGATTCAGAAACAGGGTAGGGTTTACTATTTGCAGGGTACAGTTTTCAGCCCTAAGCCCTGCAGTCATTTTAGATTGGGACCTTCGGTTTAAAGTGGTTTCCGAATCACTACAAACATCCATGGCATCATCACGACTCGAACCCGAAAACTGTGGTACAGAGCGCTAGTCACTCGACAATTAGGCTCTATTTCACGTTTAACAAAGAGTACTATCAGGTATGAGATAAAGATAACAGTTACTGATTATCACAATAACAAAAATCATTGTGACAAATTACAAAAAATAGAAATTTATGGGTTTTTTTCAATCTTATTGTAATAATGTTTTTAAAAAAGATTTTCGCTTTTGTATACGAGCCACATTAGTAGCAATCGCCAGACAGTCCTTAAATTTTTTAAAAGTCCTGAACAGTTGCCGCCACTGCCTGTTTAAAACTTTTTCTAGGCCTACATCCGTGTTCGTCCGGCAAGAAGCAAAAAGTGGGGAAAAAATATGATACGACTGACATGGGAAAAGAAAATATATTCCCAGCTGGCCCCTAGCCAAATCTGCATTATAGAATCATGAGCGACCTTGCAGCTTTTTACCTGCTGGCTGTAGTAGATGGATGAAAGTGGTTAGCCAAAAAAAGAGAAACAAAAACAAACCAGTATTGGGACGAAAAAGAATATCCCAAGGTCATCGCAAATGTCTCAACTAATCCCAAATACGCCCTTGCATTGGAAGCTCGCATAAAAAACAAAATTCTTTTCCATGCTCTCTGTGGATCGTTTTTTTTTTCTTTTTTTTGTTCTGTTTTCGTTATCATCCCATGATTACCTTATTAGTTCAGAAAGCATCAGATGTGTCTTTGATTTTTGTTTTGTCTTTTAAAGGTGAAATCTGATCCACCTCTTTGTTTTTTTATAGTCTGATGAATTAATAAAGGATTATTTGTGGGTATCGTTGAAGGGTAATTGTAATTATAATTTTTAGAGGAGCAGGATTTAATCAAACTATTGATTCTGTATGTAGTCATCAGTGAATTCATTATACAGTGATTACATACGTGTAAATATATTGAATTGGAATCAAATAATAATAATTCATATGCAATTTGTCGTTTTAAAAAATTAATGGTAAAAAAACGTCACGAATTTGCAAAATAAATGCATATTGATGTACGTCAAGACTTCATAATATTTTGAAGGTTAATATCTAATTAAATCTTTTAATTTTGTGAGGAATCATCGATATAAACGATTTTTTCTTCAATAGCCAGGAAAATTGCTTACTAAAGATATACACTCAAGAGCCAAAACATTATGACCACCCCTACATTTTGCAATGAACTCGCCTGGATGGTATGGAAGGCACGTGTTCAGGTGGAAGTGGTATTTAACTGGTATTAAGTGGTGGTATTAATCCATGCCAAGGCGGGTTGAAGCTGTGTTGCGCGCCAAAGGTTTGCCAACTCGTTATTGACAGGTGGTCATAATGTTTTGTCTCTTGAGTGTACATGTAAATACATATGGCTAGATTGAAATAATAATACTTTCTGTATTGTCGTTTAAAGTAAACTACAGTTCCAAAACTACATAAATTTGTCTAATAAATGTATAATAATAATGAAAGAAAGACATAAAGGCATCTCATTTGGTTCTGGGACTTAAGGATGACATTTAATTAAAATTTACATTCTAATTTCTATAAAAACAAATTACACATAAATAACTAATAGTATCTAGTCCGTATATAAACATTTTTAACTTTAAATTTCTTTAAAACAACAAATAATACAGATAACTATTTTAATCCAATTATCTATGTTTATTAATATAATATTAACTAATTTAATATATTATTAAGTAATTTAATATAATATTAAGTAATTTAATATAATATTAAATTACTTAATATTAAGTAATTTAATAAAATATTAAGTAATAACCATCGAAAATATTTCACTCAGATAACTTCAGACAAACATTTTTAAGTGCATGTGATAGTTATTCTAAGGCTAGAAACTCCTCACCTTTTGGTCCAGGAGCTACACTAATTGTTCCATAAAATTGGACAAGCCAAAATCAAATACTTTTTTTAGCCAAAAAAGAAACAAAATTAAATTGTTAAAAATTTTTTTTAATTTATTCCACAGAAAGAAAAACATTTTCAAAGCTGTCATGTATTTGCTATCTTAATACAAAAATCTAGGTAGGTAATATTAGAATGAGGATAAAAAAAAATGTCTAGAAATAAGGAAAATTCTATCTTTTAAAATCTTACGCTTTATTTAAAATTAATTTTTAGATCCAGTATAAAAAAATGCAAAATAAATTAAATTTAAAAGAAAAATCTGTTATTATTAAAAATATTTTTCATTAAAATTTTTTTTTATATCATTACTTAAGTTAATATCTCTATCAATAATAATAATATATTTTTAATCTATCAATAATAATAATAATAATTAATCTCATGAATTACCATCATGATGTTAAATTTCCCTCTTTACTACCATCTCATATATGTTAGCAGTTTCTATTTTTATAGTAAATAAAAACATTTAGATAATACTTACAGTATAAATCATGTGTTTAACATGTAATCTTTGACCATGTTGAACGGCAATAATTTGAACAAGTATGAAAAATAATTCTTTATTGCATCTATATATTATTTGTTTACTTAAAAGTTAAAATTTAGAAGGCCAATTTTTTATCTTTGAATTTATTATTTGGCGCATAGCCAAGAATTTATCAAAAATCGTTTGATTAAAAAAGATTTTTTTAAATTCTTAACTAGACATATATATTTAATTTTTTTAATTAAATAAAATGTAATGGCACCATCTGGTGGTTTGATAATTGATGTTTATTTATTGTTTGAGTTCTATTTTTAAAATATTTTTTATTTCAAATTTTCTAACATATAATTTTAACATTTAACTTATAATATTTACCATTTATATTCTAATTTCTTTCTATTTATAACTAGTGATTTAAAATATTTTTTCCCTTACGATTTTTCAAACGATAATTTTTAATCTTTATCAAATATTTCGTAATTGAGAGTTTATCTTAATTCTTTTGTCCTTTTCACGGATATTTTTTTCTTGTAATATTTTATTTTTTTGTAGAGAATTTTCTTATTCTCTAATTAAAATAAATTAAATAATTAAATTAAATTAAATTAATTATTAGTAATACTAATTAAAAAATAAAATTAAAATTAATTTTTCTTCAGCTATAATAAAATATCATAAATCAGAAATTAAATAATCAAAAATAAACAATCATCGATATAAATAGGTAATTAATATCGGTATCTTTCCTTTAATGGATGAAATGATTGCTATTTAAATAATAAATTATATTTTTTTCCGTCAAAGGAAAGTAATTCGTTGGGTCCAATTACCTACACAAATAACCAAATTATCTTATTACAAATAACAATTATTTTAAAGGTAAGAACAATAGGTAATTAGATAATTCTATGCTTCTTTTAAATTTTAGTTAATTTATCGTTTATAAGAAATAATCGTTCATAATTAAAAAAATTTTTTTAAGTATATCTTCTAAACAATTGTTCAAATAATAGCACAAATAAATCTATATTATTTGTATATAGGTTTATTGCAATTGTAGCTAAAAGAACAATAGTTTCTCATCTAAAATAAACTTTAATAATTTTTTAAAATGTTAAAGTAATTTTCGCATAATTTATTTCTAAAATTATTATTTTTAAAAAATTACGAAAATAGAAAATGGTTTTTTAAACGATAATTAAAGAAAAACATTAATAAATGGAAAATATTTATTTATAGTTATAAAATAAACAAAATTTCAATTATAATGCAAGATACTTACTTAAGAGTTATTATAGATAATTAATAGTACTATTAAGTAAATAATCTGTTGTATATTTGTTTTGATATTAGAATAAAAAAAGGTGATTTTACAATGATTTTTTAACACAACAAATGCTAAGGTAGATAAAGATAAATTACTATAAAATATAAAAACAGTAAACTATTTTTTAATTTACCTGTTTTGTTTTGTGATTTACTACTCGCTTGCTAGTGGTCCATTCCTCTGCAAATTGAAAACAAAATACATTAATAATTTAATTAAAATTATAACTTTTTAATTTTTTATAAAAATATCAGATTTTAAATATAATAATTTTTTCACGATGTTCTATGGCATTTAATACTTTAATATAAACTTTTATATGTAAAATGAATTTTTATACATTATATTAAGATATTAATATTATAGAAATATTAAAACTTTTTATGTTTTATAAAAAATAAATTATTATTAATAACTTATTTTTAAGTTAATTTATTTAGAAATTGTCAATAAAATATTCATTAAAAACCCTGTTTTAAAATAATAGAACAAACTATTATCAATATGTCAGAATTATCAAAGAAAAAGTTAAGAATTTATTTATTTACATAAATTGATAGAAAATAATGCATGATATGCGATTTTAAACGATTGCGGAATTTTATGTAGACCTAATACAGAAAGACTTAATTTCAGATAATTATTTTATGTTTAAATAAAAACAATATTTAAAAATTTATATAGTTTTATGTTAATTTATTTTAAATATATATATATATATATATTTATTTATATAATTTTATATTGACATTTATTTATATATTATAATATATTTAAATTTATAATTTATATATATATGTAATTTATGTTAATTTATTTTAAAATTTTATGTAGAATTTATTTATTTACATAAACTGATGGATCCTATGCCTGATATGCCTAATGCCTGCTATTTTTTATGCAGACCTAATAAGAAAAGACTTATTTTCAGAGAAAAGTTAGATAAATTATTATTCATTGGACTAAGTTATTTTATTTAGGAATTGTCTTTAAAATATTCATTAAAAACCCTATTTAAAATAATAAAACAAACTTTGATCAATATGTCGGATAATTAAGAATCTTATTTACATGAAGTGATAGAAAATGATGCATGCTATGTGATTTTAAAATAGTGTAGAATTTTATGCAGACCTAATAAAGAAAGACTTAATTTTAGAGGATTATTTTATATTTAAATAAAAAAGAACTATTTAAAAATAGTGTAAAAATAAATATGAGCTTACCATGCTTTTTTGTAAACACCGTATCAGGATCCTAAATATAAGAATAAATATTAGAATATATATAAATTATAAATATTACATTCAATTATTCAAATGGGTGAAATATTTCAAAAATTATAACCAACCTTCCCATAAATTTTAAATACATTATACTTAATTTACGTTATTGAACATCGTTTTTAAATAATAAAGTAAATCCACGAAAAAAAATTTAGCATTCTCTATTAAATGATAAATGAAATACTAGCTGTATTTTTAAATTTAAAAAATTATTAGCCTGTAAATTAATATTATTTATTTTTAATATTAAAATTAAGATGATCCAAAATATGTTAAGATTTATAATTTATATGTTTTAGAATAGTTTAATTTATATTAAATATTTAAAGAGAAAAAATATATTTTATATCATTTTTAGAAATTGTATATTATGTATTTAATTACATATTAAAAATGGGAGTAGTTTTCTGAAGTTTTTACTTTTATTAAAAATGTTGTGTTATTATACAAATCGATACTAATATTGAAAATACTGCTTTGAATAATAATATAATTTTACTTTTACAGATTTAAAGATATTAAAAAATATGAAATAAAAAATTATAAAATTATTTTACATACAAATTCTGTTATGTATTGATAAAAATATGTACATAAATAAAAAAATTCAAACAAACAATAGCTTATTTAAAACAGATTGAATTATTTTTATAGAAAAAAAATTCAATCAATAATAAATAATCAACTAATAATTTTATATATTACATAAATATAATAATATATATATATTTTTTCTATTGAATTCTTTATTTTAGTATCTAGCCTAAATGTTCTTTTTTTAATTTGATCTGCTAACCCTTTTTACTAAAATAAAGCTTCTTCACGTAATATTTTTAGATATAGAAAATAAAATCAAACTAAGTTTATTATATTAAAAATTATAATACTTGTACTTTTATTCTAGGGCCATTGCATAATAGTAAAACGCATTATAAAGTATAGTTTCAAATTTTATTATTTAAGACTTGGTAATTCGAATAATAATGTTATTAATATTGAATAATATTGTTACATGTGATTGTTAAATATCGAATATTTATTATAGATACAATTATGCAATTACAGTTAATTGCATAAAATGATATATTTTATGAGAAAGTAAATGAAAATAAGTAATTTTTTCTCAACTAACTAATAGCTTTCCTGAACTGTAAGGAATCTATTGGTAAAGTTAAGAGCCCCAGGTCTAACTCCTTCTTCTTCAACGGCGCAAATCTAACTAATCAATCAAATTCATAGGAAGGTCCCGGTCTAATATGACTATAGAGCGTTGGGGTAGGACTAACAACCTTACCCCGTAAAAAGATAATATCTCATGTTTCGGAATCTACCGGTTGGCTGATGATCTTGGTCCACCACAGGTCTGTTGTGCCAATGAAGAAAAAGAAAAAAAATGCTTCAATAATATCATCACGTATGTTTCTGAATAACAACCTCCCCCTGATATGGCCTAGCTATTCGACCAAACCTATAAGTCCATAAGCTATACGACCAAATAAAAAGTCCAAGAATAGAGGAGGTTCAGAAAAAAAATAGTTCAATGTAAAATCAAGACAGTTTAAAATATGAGTCGCCACACCATTGGTACCACAAGTTTCGGGTTTGAATCCAGGAGGTGCCATGGATGTTTGTAGAGGTTCGGAATCCGGGTTAAAGTGGACCCGAATAATATGACAGTACAGCAACAAACCAGGGAGTTGGGCGTAGAGATAACAAACCTACCCCGTAATAAAAAAGAAAAAATTATCATATTTCGAAATCTGCCAGTAGGCCAACAGACCTTGACCCATCATGGGCTGTTGAGCCAAATATGATGATGATGATGATTCATAATTTGCATTAATAGCTCAAAAAAGACCTCAAACACTCCTTAGAGTTTCAAACTAATTATATTTTTATTGCGAAGAAATAACTATTACTTGTAAAAATAAATTCTCCTGAAGCTTAGTAAAAGGGCCACATAATTATTATCCAACATTCTGAAAAGAAGTGGTGGAATCGTATACGTAACGATGATAATAATAATGTAGCCAATCTGTAAAAGAAATAATATTTATTTCGCTTCTAATATTTCTAAAATCGACCGTCTTTATATAACACGTAAACTCTCAGAGCATTTATCTTTTCCGGTTTTCCTTTAATTTAAGAACTCTCCAAGTATGTCCAATCCAATATTTATGAATAATGACCAACCACATTTCGATAATATCTCTTCAGTGTAATTATGCATTTATTATACGAAAAGAATTTCGAAAAGAGTGTTTAAGTATTTGAATTTTTAATCCTCATTCAGTCGAAACATTTTAAATAAATACTTATATACTTTAAAATGCTTCATGGGTTGAAAAAATATTATTGCACAGAAGAAATTGGCATTATTTCAGTTTATTCAAGCATTAGAAACAGCTCAGCAGTTTATGTAGAATTATGAGTAAATAAAGGTTTATATAAATAAACTTTATCGATATGAAAAGAAAAATCTTGTGTAACTTCTTGGCAGAATGAGCAGGCAAGAAGTTGTTTGGCAATCAAAAAATTCATAATCCTCTCTTTTTTAAAGTGTGGCCTGATGGCCAATTGGCTAGTGCTGTGGCCTTTTGTACCACGGACTTCAGGTTCAAATCCTGATGATGACGAGGATGTTTGTTAGTGGTTCGGAATCCATGTTAAACTCAAGGCCCCGGTCTAATTAGTACAAAGTGTACAAAAAATTACTTTTGTGCGACAAGCCAAACCTTTTTCAAGTTTCTTAAATTCATGATTATTCTGGAGGAAGTGGAGGAATCGTATGGGTAGTAATGATATACTAACCTATAGATTGGTTTGCCGCTCTACAGTCATTCTGTGCACGCTTTAGGCTAAATATACCGTGACCTACAGCTTAACATGGATACCGAACCACTAATAAACATCCATGTCACAGCCAGCATTCGAACCTGAAGACTGTTCTACCAGAGAGAGCTCTTCAATTGGCCATCGAATCATGCAGTTTTGGCTTGATTTGGCGCTCTACGTTTATTTTTTGCACACTTTAGCTAATTATAACGGGATAACAGTTTAACGTGGATTCCGAACTACTAACAAACATCCATGCCAACGCCAGGATTCGAAACTGAAGTCCGTGATACAAAAGGCCTGAGCTCTAGCCAGTTGTCCATAAGACCCTAATCTGTAGTAGAAATGATATTTGTTTTGTTTCTAATATTTCTAAGATAGACCACCTTTATATAGCAACTAAACTCTCGGTGAAGAGCTCGGATCCAAGATTTTCATTTAATTTAAAAACATTCCAAGAGTGTCCAATCCAACATTTATGAGCAATAGCTTTAAGACCAACCACAATTTCGATAATATCTCTTCAGTGTAATTATGGATTTATTATACGAAAAGAATTTCGAAAAAGAGCGTTTGATTAAAATTATAGTAAAATAAAGAAAGAAAATAAATGGTAAAATTTAAGAAAGAAATGCTTCACAATAAGAGCGTTGAATCATTTTTCTGGAATTCGGAAATGCAAAAAATTTCTTAACAATAAAAACCCACCGAGGCCAAACAAAGAGATAGCTTTTCTCACCAGACACTGACACCACCACAAGTTTTTGAAAAAAAGAAGAAAAAAAGAAATAGTAAATGTAAAAACTTCCATTTCCCTAAACATTCTCTCGCGATTCACCATCCAAGTTCTTGGCTATCTTCCAGAGTTTCCTGAAACAAGCGATTGTGAAATAATGGGTATTGAAAAACGGTTTTTGCATCTGCCTCTTTTCATTAGATGCCGCCATGACTTGGCTGTCTTTTTGAATAAGGGCGTGCGGAAACGATGCACAACACCACGCCTAGTCATTTACTTTACTTTAGGTGGTATTCCTGAAGCCACGATTTCTCATGTGGGCACACGGCCAGAAAGGAAAGGGTTGAAAAGATGGCGAAGATGAGGCAATATTGAAATTTGTCATTGGGAAATAGTCAGTGTTTTTTGTGTAAATGTTTTATGTGTTTTTGACGCGAGGCATAATTCTAAATCAGTAGATCACAAATCCTCAAGGGGCATTAATAGTTTTATCTAATTATTTTATGTGTTCTAACAAGGAATAATTCTAAATAGATGGTTCTTAATCAGGATTCCGTGAATCCACAAGAGGCATCAGTGGTTTTGTGTAAATGTTTTGTGCTTTCTGACAAGTATAGTTCTAAGTCAGTGGTTCTAAATAAAAATTCCATAGATCCTTAAGGGACATCAATAGTTTTATGTAATTGTTTTATGAGTTCTGACACAAAACATAATTCTAAATCAGTAGTTCTTAATTGGAATTACAGTGAATCCTAAAGGGGCAATCAGTGGTTTTATGTAAATGTTTTATGCGTTCTAACACAGGGCATAATTTTAAATCATTGGTTATCAATCAAAATTCCGTGAATCCTTAAGAACAAATGCTATATGTAAATGCTCTATCTGTTCTGACACAAGGTTATAATTCTAAATCAGAATTCCATAAAACCTTAAGGGGCATTAGCAGTTTTATGTAATTGTTTTGTGCTTTCTAACACAAGGTATAAGGCTAAATCATTGATTATCAATCAGAATTCCGTGAATCCTCAAGGAGCATCAGTGGTTTTATGTAATTGTTTTATGCGTTCTGACACGCATAATTCTAAATCAGTTGTTCTTAATCAGAATTCCGCGAATCTTCAAGAGGCATTAGGGATTTTATGTAAATGCTTTATGCTTTCTGACACAAAGTATAATTCTAAATCAGCGGTTCTTAATCAGATTTCAGTGAATCCTCAAGGGACATCAGTGGTTTTATGTAAATGTTATATGAGTTCTGATACAAGGCATAATTCTAAATCAGTGGTTCTTTATCAGAAGTCATGAACCCTAAAAAAATATCAATCTTTTTTATGTAAAGTATTTTTTATGTATTTAGACATAAGGAATAAATCTAAATATAGTTCTTAATCAGAAATACATATGAAATATCAAGGGACTAAGGATTTAACTTTTTGAATAGTTTCGTTATTTTTGTAATGCAAATTTTTTCGCATAAAAATATAATTTTTTTATAAAAATAACTCTTAACAAATTTAAAAATAATTCTTAATAACGAATATTTTAATATTTTATTCTGATGACGAGATTTCAGAGTCTTAACAGTCACATATAGTATGTCCTTCATAATCGGTAATCGAATTACGGTTGTCATTTCATGTTAATCAACTCTCCATTTTTTTTTTATAATTTTGTAAACCTGTTGAATATCTTCAAAGATAACCGTTTAAAATTCATCCAAAACCACAAACCGCATTCTGACCTCCAAATAGAAATAAAAGACTCACCACCATAAGATCTGTGGATCCGACTGGTACCACGCTCTTCGTAACAGTTCTCGTGATAGTGGGCTGATTGCCATTGGAGGCACTGCTGTACCGGTCGTTTGAGGGCATGTTCTACTCAGTTTCACTCAGTTCTATTTGCTTGAAAACTACATTTACAATCTTGCATGTAATCATTCACCATCTGAAATGAGAAAACAATCATTGTTTGAATTTGAACAATGCCTTTAATTTCAAAGTAAAGAAATTCTTGATGAAAAATAAATATGTATGTTTATTTAAGTCAATGAATTTGGTTTAAAATATTCAAGATATTAAAAGATAAACTATAAAAGTGATTTTTTTTTTTATTATTTGAAAATTTAAAATTTACATAACTTTGTAATTTTGGGAAGATTATGAAAATATTTTTGAGGTGTTATTGTTGTTGTTAGCTATGGCTTAATTAGAATTCGGTCCATACAAATTTAGCCACTTACCGTAGAAACAAAAAAAATATACAAACAAATTAAAATTACAAATTGAAAAGACCAGTAATTTTTAACAAAAAAATACCTTAAAAACCGTTAAGAACAAGTTATATGTTCTAAGGATAAAAATTTAAGAAGCTAAAAGCACCATAATAAAAGTCCGTGTGATCAGGACATGTTTTTTCTGGCCCTGCAGTAATGCAGTACACAAATCACCATTCTGTTGCAATCCGAACAAACAATTAGATGGGCCTTATTCATTCTCTGCCTTACATAAAACACATATATCAAAGTTCACAATCCCTATTTTTGAGTTGATATTTTCGGTATAATTTTATGTATGAAATATAATCCCCAAATCAAAGTTTTATATCGTTTTATAAAACGTTATTATATAAGAAAATGATGTATAAGAAAAACATAATGTATTCTAATAAATGTAATTGGACTGAAGATATAGCAAAGATAATGCAATAATGAATATTGAAGTTTCGAATTATTAAAACAAGATATTATAAAATATGACTTCTAAAAGTTGAGTAGTACATTTTTTTCCTATTGAATTTTCCTAATAAAGAATAAAATATAAGCTCTATGTTGATTCGTCAGATTGGCTTATATTTCCTTTAGTGGAAATACCAACCTTTCGGTATCTTCTTCTTGACTTTCAATAAGAAAACGACTCACCAAAATACACGCAGATATACAAAAATAGATTACTAATATTACTTTTAATTATAACTAAGTTCCAAATAAAGACTAATTTCTACTTCACCAAACTAAGCACCAATAGTGATTAAGTGCACTATATTCAGAAGAAGTGCTCTTTTATTTGAACCTTTTTGTGAGGATTAAGAATAGATTAGGTATTTATTCTTAATACTATCAATAAAAATTCTTTACTATATTTATACAAAGACGCCAACCTCACCCAAATAAAAGACATTTCCAAATACAGAAAATATAGGTTGTCTACTGACCTTTCAGGCCGGCTCACGTTTCTTTCAACGGAAATACCAACTTCTCAACATCTTCTTCTTTACTTTTAATAAGAAAATGACTCTCCAAAATACAATTGATAGAAGTTCCAAATCAACACTAATTCCTACTTCTCTAAACTAAGAACCACCGATGACTGAATTGGCGTCAATTTTGAAGAAATGCTATTTTCTTTTGTTACGATTAAGAATAGATTATATATTTATTGTTACTTGTATCTATAAAAACTCTATTCTTCAATGTATTTATATAGTGACGTTAACCTCGCCCAAAGAAAAGACATTCCCAAATACAGAATGATCTCCAGAATATAGGTTGTTTACAGACACTTCAGGCCGACTCACGTTTCCTTCAACGGAAATACCAACCTTTCAGCATATTCTTCTTAATATTTAATAAGAAAATGACTCCCCAAAATACAACTGATGGAAGTTCCAAATCAACACTAATTCCTACTTCTCTAAATTAAGAATCACTGACGATAATTTTGAAGAAATGCTATTTTCTTTTGTCAGGATTAAGAATAGATTATACATTTATTGTTAATTCTGTCTATAAAAACTCTATTCTTTAATTTATTTACACAATGACGTTAACCTCACCCAAAGAAAACACATTCTCAAATACAGAATGCTCCCCATAATATAGGTTGTTTACTGACCCTTCAGGCCGGCTCACGTTTCCTTCAACGGAAATACCAACTTCTCAACATCTTCTTCCAGACTTTAATAGAAAAATTGGTTCCCTAAATTACAACTGATGGAAGTTCCAAATCAACACTAATTCCTACTTTTCTAAACTAAGAACCACTGATGTCTGAATTAACAATACTTTGAAGAAATAGTATTTTCTTTTGTCAGGATTATGAATAGATTATTCATTTATTGTTAATTCTATCTATAAACCTCCATTCTTTAATTTATTTACACAATGACGTTAACCTCACCCAAAGAAAAGACATTCCCAAATACAGAATGCTCTCTAAAATATAGGCTGTTTACTGACCCCTCAGGCCGACTCACGTTTCCTTCAACGGAAATACCAACGTCTTCTTCCAGACTTTAATAGAAAATTGGTTCCCCAAAATACACACAACCAGAAGCTTCTGAGCAAAATTAATTCCTACTTCCTCAGAAATCCGGTCCCAAAAAACAAAAGATCTTGTCAAAGAACCTAATATGGCCGTAATTCACAATGAATTTAGAAGAAGCCATCCTTCAATTGAAAGGTGTGGTTTCTTTGGCCAGCAGAAACTCTTGTAGGCAATAACCTCCACAATGCCAGGCATCGTGACATAAGCTTTATTACCGGCTTCTGACACAATGGGGTGTGTCCGCGGTCTTCCTCAGAAACTGAGAGTAAATATTATTTTTAGATCATTGTTTCCCCGTCGGAGAGAAAGGGGATTCACTTTCCTTGATTTTCCTTGCCAATGGGCAGCTGGATTTGAACTGACTTTCTGGAAGGTCAGCAGTCAAGATTCGCTCCGCTGGTTTCTGATAAGTTTTGTGACTTGCTTCAATGAAGCTTGAGTTATGATTTATAGTTGAGGCATGCTTAAATGGTATAAAAATTATTGTTTAAATGTGATTTGTTAAATTGTGTCTGACTGTCTGATAGATTTTGTTATGTGTAAGATTAATTGGTTTTATCAATATTGTATTACTTGGAGAAAAAAATGATGAATAAAAGTTGGAAGTTTATAAATTTGGCTTGGTTGCATTTCTTCATTGGGACAACAGCCCCATGGTGAGTCAAGGCTGTCCGTCTACTGGAAGATTTCAAGACAGGAGATGTTTAATTTTGACGGGATATTGCTGTCAGCTCTACGGCATCAATCATATTAGACTAGGACTTAAAGGGGATTCCGAACTACTACAAATATCCATGTCAATGCCGGAACTCGGACCGGTAGCCTGTGGCACCGAGCACCAGAGAGCTAATCACTTGGCCATCAGGTCCAATAGTTACATTTAGTTTTATATAAAACGTTTCAAAATGGATTATTATATTTGATTTGAACTATTTCAAAATAACATTAATGAAATATATGTTTATTTCCATTTTAGTGTATTTTCCTCAAATAATATCTGATATAAAAAAATTATCTTGTATTTTGGTATATATTTACGTACAAAACATTTTTCAACTTTTACAAGCAATACATCTTGCAAGCAGTAAAACAAAATAAAGGTAAATTTCCTAAAAGTCAAATTCTGTATTATCATTACTTTTTTATCAATGGGAATAAATTTACTTAAATTCAATAGTGAAAGCGTGAATGACCTATAAGCTATATTGCCTACCAAGAATTTCCTCAATTTTGTCCTATACAACACAAATATGGGGTGATTATCCATCCGGAGTTTCCTCCCGAATTCGAATTACTCCTCCTGTTAGTCACGGACTTATCATAGTATGCTATGCTGAGCCCAAGGTCTCTGATATTAAAAAAAATTGATTATCTGCAATTTTTCCCATCAGTGGCCTGCTCAGTTGCAAATGACCAGCATTTATGTTCATTCCAATGCTTAAATTATTTTGAATTTCTTTATTTTTAAATTTTCTAGATTTTTTTTTGTTGGTGTTCCACTTATGTGTGTCACGAACAGTCCTCCAATGGAACGATGTAGGGTGGACACAAGACTTTCAGAGTACCCCATATTTCAGTGTCTTACGGGGAGTGAATCTGAATACTTTCATAAGATTATCTTATTACTATTCGAGACATTTTACATGCGCTGTAAATTAAGCTGTAAAATATACTTGGAATTGAACTATCCCTAGACAAATTTAACTATCCTAAAAACTGTGGAAAAATGACTTATATAAAACTGAGTTTCAGAATGAGCGTATTTTACAAAAACGTATATTATTATTATTCCAAAGAGAAACTTAGATTAAAACTCAAGATCTTTTATTAAAACAAATAATTAATAAGAGATTAAAATAAAATAACGTCTATAAAAAGTAGAAACTTGTTTAGTTTAAATAATTTATAACAGAGATTAATATAAAATAACTTTTATAACAAAGAGAAACTTGTTTAATTAAAATAATTTATAATAACTATTTAATAAGAAATTAAAATAAAATGTCTATAACAAGCAGTATTTTAATCTGATTATCCGACCTTAAAGAAAATCTCCTTTTTAAATTTTGTTTTCATAGGTAATAACCATTTAACACTATCGTTACGTCTGAGAAGAATGCTCGAACTTAATTTAATTACAACAGAATTTTATTGCAACAAAGAATTTTATTGCAGCAAAGAGTTCAAGACTTTTCAATAAAGAGCTGGACTTGATCCAAGGTCCCTACCTACATAACTTATTTTGCTTTTGCCCTAATTTTATGGTATTCCCCAAAATAAATTACATTTTAAAATTTCATCAGCAAAGTAGTTATGGTTGTAGCTACAAAATGCATTAAAATATATAAGCCTACATAGATCAATACATATTTAAAACAAAGAACGTGTTCAAGCATGAATATTAAAAAATTAATAAATAAAAATCATTTGGGATCTTAATATCTGGCAGAAATCCAGTTTAAACAAGTAATATAAAAAAAAAAATTTTTGAAGTCAATTCCTACATTTTTTTCACTTTTTAGATATATGCAACTTAAATGTAAAAAAAAACTAAAATTAATTAATTAAATTTAATTACTGAATTAATACTTGAAAAAACTGTATTAACATCGAGTGTCATCCACTACAAGTTCAAAAAAAAATGTATTTGAACTTGAGTGGATAAATAACAAGTATTTTATTAACGAATGAAAATTTGAACAAGATATATATAGGGAGAGTATGAGATAATAGAAGGAATTGAAAAAGAGGAAGCCCAATTCGAGTCCCTTAATGTCTATCATTTACAATGAATAGCGCCTAAATCAAGTTTTCGGATGTAATCACATAACCACTCTGATAAAATTAAAAGTTTGCGGTTCAGCATTGTTATCTTGCAGTTCATAGAGGATGTCGCTTAACTAATTGTTTAAATACCGTTGTTTTCCTAAGTAACATTTCATGATTCTTGAAAATTTGGGGTTCAAAAATTCGCACTGTGTGATTGAAGTTTGTGGCAAACCATTGAATGTTTAGTTTCGCATATTGCATGAACAGATTATTGGTAATAGCGGAAATTTATATCGATATGCTAGAACAATTTTCACTCCTCAACTTAATCCTACAACACTAGTTCCCAAAATGAGAGATACAAGGCCCCTTAAAGTCAATGGAACGATCAGTGTGTGTGTGGGGGGGGAGATAGCTTCGAATACATTTGGGGGGGCGGAGTTAATAAAATTAAAGAGGTATTTAAAACATAAAGAAGACAACAAAACTTTGAAAAACTATTCGCTGACGGCAAAGTTATTATTTGCTCTTTCTTCTTTATTTTTAGTTAAATGTAGCAATCAAAAATTTGTTTAAAAAAATCAAGAAAGAAACCGACTGCAAATAAAGAATAGTGAAAATTTTAAATTACTGCTGACAAAAATAGAAGCGATTATCAATTCTTTTATAGCAACGCACTACGTTCACCTCTCTCATTAAGATCATTTTTATTATTCGTAATTTGTTTTCCTTATTATCCTTTGTTAACTCCGTACCTTAATTTACTGTGTGTGTAATGAGAATGTTATTATGATCGATTTCAATAGATAGTTATATAATTTCATGGCATTTTATTTGCAACTTTATTTACTACATTTTAAGACGTAATTAATATATTTATACATATATCTATAAAAAGACACAAATTTGTTCTATATCTTTTTGTTTGTTCGCTTAACGAAAGTAAATTTCCAAATTTTTGTCTGGAAAGGAGGCGATAGGACAAATAAATTTGAGAAGCTCTATTCGATTAATTTTCAACAAGTAATGAAAAATTATATGAAAATAAAAATTACGAGCAATACATTGAAAAGTATCCTAATGATAAAGATAAAGTTAGTGTGTTTCTATTAATGAATTAAGGACTCTATTTTTGTCAGCTGTATCCTTAGATTAGACACGTTCGCCTACCAGTAGGTGCTTATTAAGACCTATCTATGAACTTGACCACCGATTTACTATAATTTGAATTCGGTGTGTTTACCTGGAAAATGTTACACAACTAGTGGATGTACGAATAGTACAATTCTAAATTTTATTTCTCTAAATTTTTCTAAATTTTATTTCATAATTCTATATTTTATTATCTTCTCTTCCATCTTTATGCACTCACCGTCCTCTTATTTTTATTAAATGATCCCAAAATACAAATGAACCCACAGTTATCATTATCTTCATCACTTGTATCGCTCCACTACCCCACTAAGGAATGGTATCGTCCACTTTGGCAGGAGTTTATTAGGAATAAATTGTAATTAGTTGGTTCATTTAATAAAACTAAGTTGGGAACCAGTATCCTATATTGTACGAGCTATAAATAATGGTAACTGTGTTATCTAAGTGAGGAACCAGTATTGTACGAGGAGAACCAGTATTCTATATTGTACGAGCTATAAGTAATGGTAATCTGTGTTATCTAAGTGAGGAACCAGTATTGCACGAGGAGAACCAGTATTCTATATTGTACGAGCTATAAGTAATGGTAATCTGTGTTATCTAAGTGAGGAACCAGTATTGCACGAGGAGAACCAGTATTCTATATTGTACGAGCTATAAGTAATGGTAATCTGTGTTATCTAAGTGAGGAACCAGTATTGCACGAGGAGAACCAGTATTCTATATTGTACGAGCTATAAGTAATGGTAATCTGTGTTATCTAAGTGAGGAACCAGTATTGCACGAGGAGAACCAGTATTCTATATCTATATTGTACGAGCTATAAGTAATGGTAATCTGTGTTATCTAAGTGAGGAACCAGTATTGCACGAGGAGAACCAGTATTCTATATTGTACGAGCTATAAGTAATGGTAATCTGTGTTATCTAAGTGAGGAACCAGTATTGCACGAGGAGAACCAGTATTCTATATTGTACGAGCTATAAATAATGGTAATCTGTGTTATCTAAGTGAGGAACCAGTATTGTACGAGGAGAACCAGTATTCTATATTGTACGAGCTATAAATAATGGTAATCTGTGTTATCTAAGTGAGGAACCAGTATTGCACGAGGAGAACCAGTATTCTATATTGTACGAGCTATAAGTAATGGTAATCTGTGTTATCTAAGTGAGGAACCAGTATTGTACGAGGAGAACCAGTATTCTATATTGTACGAGCTATAAATAATGGTAAACTGTGTTATCTAAGTGAGGAACCAGTATTGCACGAGGAGAACCAGTATTCTATATTGTACGAGCTATAAGTAATGGTAAAATCTGTGTTATCTAAGTGAGGAACCAGTATTGTACGAGGAGAACCAGTATTCTATATTGTACGAGCTATAAGTAATGGTAAACTGTGTTATCTAAGTGAGGAACCAGTATTGCACGAGGAGAACCAGTATTCTATATTGTACGAGCTATAAGTAATGGTAAACTGTGTTATCTAAGTGAGGAACCAGTATTGTACGAGGAGAACCAGTATTCTATATTGTACGAGCTATAAATAATGGTAAACTGTGTTATCTAAGTGAGGAACCAGTATTGTACGAGGAGAACCAGTATTCTATATTGTACGAGCTATAAGTAATGGTAATCTGTGTTATCTAAGTGAGGAACCAGTATTGCACGAGGAGAACCAGTATTCTATATTGTACGAGCTATAAATAATGGTAAACTGTGTTATCTAAGTGAGGAACCAGTATTGTACGAGGAGAACCAGTATTCTATATTGTACGAGCTATAAATAATGGTAAACTGTGTTATCTAAGTGAGGAACCAGTATTGTACGAGGAGAACCAGTATTCTATATTGTACGAGCTATAAATAATGGTAAACTGTGTTATCTAAGTGAGGAACCAGTATTTACGAGGAGAACCAGTATTCTATATTGTACGAGCTATAAATAATGGTGAACTGTGTTATCTAAGTGAGGAACCAGTATTGCACGAGGAGAACCAGTATTCTATATTGTACGAGCTATAAGTAATGGTAAACTGTGTTATCTAAGTGAGGAACCAGTATTGTACGAGGAGAACCAGTATTCTATATTGTACGAGCTATAAATAATGGTAAACTGTGTTATCTAAGTGAGGAACCAGTATTGTACGAGGAGAACCAGTATTCTATATTGTAATGAGCTATAAATAATGGTAAACTGTGTTATCTAAGTGAGGAACCAGTATTGCACGAGGAGAACCAGTATTCTATATTGTACGAGCTATAAGTAATGGTAACTGTGTTATCTAAGTGAGGAACCAGTATTGCACGAGGAGAACCAGTATTCTATATTGTACGAGCTATAAATAATGGTAAACTGTGTTATCTAAGTGAGGAACCAGTATTGCACGAGGAGAACCAGTATTCTATATTGTACGAGCTATAAGTAATGGTAAACTGTGTTATCTAAGTGAGGAACCAGTATTGTACGAGGAGAACCAGTATTCTATATTGTACGAGCTATAAATAATGGTAATCTGTGTTATCTAAGTGAGGAACCAGTATTGCACGAGGAGAACCAGTATTCTATATTGTACGAGCTATAAGTAATGGTAAACTGTGTTATCTAAGTGAGGAACCAGTATTGTACGAGGAGAACCAGTATTCTATATTGTACGAGCTATAAATAATGGTAAACTGTGTTATCTAAGTGAGGAACCAGTATTGCACGAGGAGAACCAGTATTCTATATTGTACGAGCTATAAGTAATGGTAAACTGTGTTATCTAAGTGAGGAACCAGTATTGCACGAGGAGAACCAGTATTCTATATTGTACGAGCTATAAGTAATGGTAAACTGTGTTATCTAAGTGAGGAACCAGTATTGCACGAGGAGAACCAGTATTCTATATTGTACGAGCTATAAATAATGGTAAACTGTGTTATCTAAGTGAGGAACCAGTATTGCACGAGGAGAACCAGTATTCTATATTGTACGAGCTATAAGTAATGGTAATCTGTGTTATCTAAGTGAGGAACCAGTATTGCACGAGGGAACCAGTATTCTATATTGTACGAGCTATAAATAATGTGAACTGTGTTATCTAAGTGAGGAACCAGTATTGCACGAGGAGAACCAGTATTCTATATTGTACGAGCTATAAATAATGGTAATCTGTGTTATCTAAGTGAGGAACCAGTATTGCACGAGGAGAACCAGTATTCTATATTGTACGAGCTATAAATAATGGTAAACTGTGTTATCTAAGTGAGGAACCAGTATTGCACGAGGAGAACCAGTATTCTATATTGTACGAGCTATAAGTAATGGTAAACTGTGTTATCTAAGTGAGGAACCAGTATTGCACGAGGAGAACCAGTATTCTATATTGTACGAGCTATAAATAATGGTGAACTGTGTTATCTAAGAGGAACCAGTATTGTACGAGGAGAACCAGTATTCTATATTGTACGAGCTATAAATAATGGTGAACTGTGTTATCTAAGTGAGGAACCAGTATTGCACGAGGAGAACCAGTATTCTATATTGTACGAGCTATAAGTAATGGTAAACTGTGTTATCTAAGTGAGGAACCAGTATTGCACGAGGAGAACCAGTATTCTAAATAATTGTATCGAGCTATACGAGGAGAAAGTATTCTAATGGTAATGGTCTGTGTTATCTAAGTGAGGAACCAGTATTGCACGAGGAGAACCAGTATTCTATATTGTACGAGCTATAAATAATGGTAAACTGTGTTATCTAAGTGAGGAACCAGTATTGCACGAGGAGAACCAGTATTCTATATTGTA
The DNA here is from genome assembly GCA_021605075.1 of Caerostris darwini. Taxonomy (NCBI): domain Eukaryota; kingdom Metazoa; phylum Arthropoda; class Arachnida; order Araneae; family Araneidae; genus Caerostris; species Caerostris darwini. Next base: position 322,204 of record BPLQ01000975.1, read on the forward strand.
CGAGCTATAAGTAATGGTAAACTGTGTTATCTAAGTGAGGAACCAGTATTGCACGAGGAGAACCAGTATTCTATATTGTACGAGGAGAACCAGTATTCTATATTGTACGAGCTATAAGTAATGGTAAACTGTGTTATCTAAGTGAGGAACCAGTATTGCACGAGGAGAACCAGTATTCTATATTGTACGAGCTATAAGTAATGGTAAACTGTGTTATCTAAGTGAGGAACCAGTATTGCACGAGAGGAGAACCAGTATTCTATATTGTACGAGCTATAAATAATGGTAAACTGTGTTATCTAAGTGAGGAACCAGTATTGCACGAGGAGAACCAGTATTCTATATTGTACGAGCTATAAGTAATGGTAAACTGTGTTATCTAAGTGAGGAACCAGTATTGTACGAGGAGAACCAGTATTCTATATTGTACGAGCTATAAATAATGGTAAACTGTGTTATCTAAGTGAGGAACCAGTATTGCACGAGGAGAACCAGTATTCTATATTGTACGAGCTATAAATAATGGTGAACTGTGTTATCTAAGTGAGGAACCAGTATTGCACGAGGAGAACCAGTATTCTATATTGTACGAGCTATAAATAATGGTGAACTGTGTTATCTAAGTGAGGAACCAGTATTGCACGAGGAGAACCAGTATTCTATATTGTACGAGCTATAAATAATGGTAAACTGTGTTATCTAAGTGAGGAACCAGTATTGCACGAGGAGAACCAGTATTCTATATTGTACGAGCTATAAGTAATGGTAAACTGTGTTGCACGAGGAGAACCAGTATTCTATATTGTACGAGCTATAAATAATGGTGTTATCTAAGTGAGGAACCAGTATTGCACGAGGAGAACCAGTATTCTATATTGTACGAGCTATAAGTAATGTTAATCTGTGCTATAAGGGGATGTTCCTTGTTGGATATTAAACGTGTCATGAGTTTCCTGTAATTGTAATAATATTTGCTATACGTGACACATGTCAGATAATGGTGCTTACTTTTTGTTTCCTAGTTCATTAGAAGAAAAATCAGTAAAAAAGAATTTTGAATCAGTCATTTAAGCAAATTAGCAAACAGTGGTGACTGTTGTATTATTTGTGTCACCAAAACAAATATTCACTTAACTTTGGTTGAACTAATATTTCCGTTTATTCCCTTCGGTTAGTGCACATTATAACGACAATCGCAAATGCATGCTTATTCGAAAAATTATTATAATGCATGCAAACTATTCTAATCCATGCAAATCCATAAATAAAATCTTTTGTTTTGGTAATCAAAAGTAAAAAAGCATTATTTCATATCTAAAGCGGAAAAGAATAAAGTAGTACTTAATAAGATTTGAGTAGTATTATATTAATTATGCATATTTTTTGTATATGTATATATTTTTTTTTTTTAATTTTCCGCATTTAACTAATTATTAAAATTTGTGATATTTTTTTTTTAATTTACAAATAATTTGAAACAAATTTATCTCTCATTTTTTCCAAAAGTATAAAAAAAGAAGGAATAAGTTATTCCATTTTCCCTTCACACAAAACAAAAGAAGAATAGAACTTTAAGCAACAAACTATACAATATTTTGTTAAAATGCATCCATGAAAGAAATTATTAAAATTATTAAACAATTAATAATTAATCAAAAATCATTTATTTTAAAATTACATTAAAATCTACCTTCTTTAAGCAAACAAACAGAAAGATATAATAAAACAATGATTATTTAATCATCAACATTGCCTATTTCCAGATTTAAACAGCAAAAAAATATATATTTGTAAAAACAAATTAAATTTTTTAATTAAGAAAATAATTTGCTTTATTTTTTTTTAAATATTGTGATAATTTTTATAATTAATATATAATTTGTTATTAGATGATTGTTAATTTATTAGTAAATAAATAGACGCAATTTAAATTAAATTCGATATTACTTTAAAAAATCTCGATAAATATTATTTTACAATTCTACATCTTTAGTTCACTTAGTAAAAACAGAAAATCTGGTCTTGAAATATTATTCAAAAAAAACCTTCTTACTTTATAAAAAAGAAAATTTGTCAAAATAAATCTTTTGTTTACATAATATAAAATGAAAATGTTATTTTATTATAGTTATTTTTATGTTAATTTCGATAAACTGAAAAAAAAAAAAATTTTAATTCGTATTTCATAATCACATTTTTTACAAAAAAAAAAATCATAAGAATATTTTATTTATTCTTTCGTTCGAAAAAACGGTTAAAACGTTTCTGATTTTACAACATTTAATTAGAATTTTTCTTTTAGCGTTCTTATAAACTTCCAAATCGTTTGGCGCTTTCAATCAAACGAAAATCCGTGCAATTTTGCACGAAAGGGCGAAACAAAATTTATTCTCACAAGTACAAAGGAAAACAAAATTACCGGACATTCTGGTTAACACAATGCAAAACTTTTTTCTCTAAACTAAACTAAATTAAGAATAAAAAAAAAGAGTTTAAAAAGAAAAGTTGCATTAATTTTAATGGATGCGCATATATTTCATTCTAATAGCGGACCAAACGAAATTTACATAACAATAGCATTTTTTTGACATTCTTTTTAAGAACATTAATTTAAAAACGTGATTTCGGACATTCTCGTGAATGCTATGCAGATAAAAATAAGAGTTGAGTAGTAGTATGGCTGGCTGAAGAGTATGTTTGTTTAATGTTCTAGAAAGTTGAAGGATGAATTTCAAAATATTTATATTGTGTCTCAATTGCTGGTTGAAATAATTTATGCAATTTTAACTTTATGCTATAATTTCCAAAATACTTCTAATTATATTGAGTTAAAAAAAGTTTAGTGTAATGTTATTTCTTATTAAAATAATTGAAGTAAGTCAAAAATTATATATTTTTACGTTTTTTAATAATTTTAAAATGAGCCTGCATGGCTGAGTGTCTGGCGCTCGGTACCACAGGTTTCGGGTTCGAGTCCCAGCGGTGCCATGGATGTTTGTAGTGGTTCGGAATCCACTTTAAACCGTAGGTCCCGGCCCTAATAGAATCGTAGAGCGTTGCGGGGGCATTGTTACTCCGCGTCCATGGCTTATCTTCAAGTTAACACGCGCCCTCTGGGTAATGCAAAGTGAGTAACGTCTGTGCTGCGCTTGCCTTAAGGCATCCAAAACCAAGCTGTCTAAGTGTTTGCCAACTGCATTAAAACAAAAAAAATAATAAAATAATTTTAAAATGAGTACGGTTTTGAAAAATATTTCTATATTGTTAACGGTAGACATATAACAAATTCAGCGTTACCCAGACTAGATCATTTACCCATAAATGAGATCATTTAACTGCATGTGAATACTTTGAAAAATAAATTCAATCACTGCATTGCTTTTGCCACATGTGGCACCAAGAAAAGAATAATTCTTGAAAATTTAATCTATTTATGTTATTAAGAGTATTCATGATAAGTAAAGCTTTTTATTCTCATAATTTCTAATTTTTGTTTTTAATAATAACAATTTAATAGCTATATTTCTAGAATATACTTCATTTGAAAATCACTGTATTAAACAATCTCGACATATTTAATGCTGAATATTATCATCATCATCATCATTGGCGCAACAGCCCCTTGGTAGCAGATTTCGAGACGAGAGATATTTTTTTTTATTTACGGGGTAGAGTTGTCAGCTCTACGCCCAATGATCTACAGCCATATTAGACAGGGACCCACGGTTTAAAGTGGATTCCGAACCGCTACAAACATCCGTGGCACCGACGGGACTCGAACCCGATAGCCTGTGGTACCGGGCGCCAGAACAATGCTGAATATAATATTAATAATTTTCTTTTTATTTTTAACTTAAGTTATAAGAATCTGTTTTTCTTTGACAAAACAAAATATATTTTTATTTTTAATAATTTGTAAATTTAATTAAAGAAACTTTAAAAAAGGGCATGACGTCAAAAATTAACATTTTTCCCACACCGATCAATTGATTAAAAAAGTATTGATTAGTTGAAAAAAGATATTTTTCTTTTTAGATAACATTTGAAGTAGGCATATCTCATTTTTTGCAATCTTAGTATTTCTCTTATTTTCAAAATATTTATAATGTTTTCCAAATTAAAAAAATCGAACATTAATCTCTTGATATGTGGTGTGGAAATTTAACACTGACAGAAGAAAACAGAAATTTCTTTAATCTTAATTAATTGTTAATCTTTAATTAATTGCGACCAGACAAAGAACACAATCTCTTCATCTTAATTGACTACATCGAAATAAATAATTGCAAAATCTCTTACTAATGACTTAGCAGACTGTCAAAGAACTTTTTAAAAAGTTTAAATCGATTTATAAATCCCTTTGTTCTATAGTAGTTGCAATATTTTTCAAATTTCATTTCTTTCTTTTATGAAAGTTGATTAATAGCAATAAAATGAAAACTTTTGAATTTTTATTTATCATTCGTAACAAAATTTAATGATCGGCTTTTATGTTTTAAGTTTTCTTATTATGAATTAAAATTATTTAATTATTCTGTACTCCTGGTATAAATGAATTAACATTTCATTTGATAGAATACCTTATCTTCCATTACTTATAAAATTATTCAATAACAAAACAAGTATAGTTATTAATATCATTGAAATAATTATTTAAATAAAAATAATAATATTATCATTAAAAATAATTATTAATATAATTCTAAAAAATAATTCTAAAATTATTCAATAATAAAACAGATATAATTATTAATATCATTAAAATAATTATTTAAATAAAAATAATATTATTATCATTAAAAATAATTATTTACATAAAAATAATAATATTATCATTAAAAATAATTATTTACATAAAAATAATAATATTATCATTAAAAATAATTATTAATATAATTCTAAAAATAGTTATTAATATAATTCTAAAAATAATTTAGCATAAAATTAGAACTCTTACATAACTTAAATTTATACATAAAAGCTTAGTCAAATATTGTTTCATTACAAAAATTCTAGCTATAAAGATTTAATATACAGTTTAAAACTATATAAATTATTCTGCAAAGAGAAAAATACATTTTCACGTGTGTAAACTGTAATTTAAACTAAGAACACCCTTTAACAGAAAAAATGCTCATTTATAATTATTTTTATACAATTAAATAACTATAATTATAATTATAAATATTTTCGTTCTAAAAATTATATGTTGATTAATTTAAAAAAATTATTAACTCGCTATTGTTAAGATGTATATGGAACAGAAAAGTCAATTTCAATAAATAATATTTAATAAAAACAGCATATTTTAGTAAAATTACATCAAAATCATTCATGTTAAATATACTTTCGTAATGACAGGAAAAGAACAGAAAATAATGCATTTGGCTAACCAAAAAATTTTTGTTAAATAAAATTTTGTTCTTAAGTCTTAAGAGAAGATATTTTAAGTATTCTTTCAACTTGACATTTCCATGAAATTCATTCAAAATGACGAATGTTTTTGAACCTATAAATATGAAGGTTGAATTAATTTTTTTTAAACACAATGTAAAAAAGTAAAACTCAAAAGAAAGCAATTTGTAGATCTAAATCTAAAAATTGTTTCTGTCGGGGACAAAATGGCTGTTGCCACATTCACGTGACAAACTAATAATAAATACGCCTTCTACCGGCAAACGACATTTCCGGTCTATTGTGAACGGCATTTGCTTTTGCAAGGTCGATTCTGTCGAAAGATATAAAACCGAACAGGTTGCTTCGAATGTAGAATTTTTTTTTTTAAGAGAGCAATATTTTCCTTTGCATTATGTCAACAAAATGGTGACCGCCTGCTACTGTGAAGGTCAAAAAGTACAATAACTGTTATTTTAACTGAATTTATAAACAAAAAAAATATTGTCTGTTCTTTAACAGAATGCTTCGATACTTGTTTATATTTATACTTTGTTCCAGAAGAATAAAAATAAATAAATAAACAAGCGTTCTATCAGAACAGAGCTAAAACATTCGTTTTCTCATGAATATTACGTCAATTTCTCCATAAAATAAATTAGATTCAGCCCCGCTTGAAAACAAGTGGAATTCCATCACTATTTTATTTCAGACAATTGAAGTAGTAGATGTATAATTTATTCGTTTTTGTAGATGTGTTGCTTTCGATTTTTAGAACAAAGGACAGAAAAGAGCGGGAAAAATTCTTTGAATACAGAAATTTTCTGTTACTTATTATTCAATACAAGGACATTCAAGGTTTTAGCAGCTATTATTTAAGGTCACAAGTCAACCATTTTTTGTATAAAATTTGCATTTTTTTCAGATTAGAAATGTTGAATATTAATTTTATGGAAATGTAGCCTTTTTAAGTAAATAACATAATAACATAATCCTTTGAGTTGTTTATTTGAAAACGTTTTAGAAGATTAAAATTTTATATCTTTTTTAATTTTGTATTTTAATACAGTAATTTTTTATTTTCTACAAAATATAAATAGAATAAAATTGTCAAGTGCTACAGTCTTTCCATCGGGACCTTCATCTACCTCATGAATGATGAGAACTTTTATCCATAGATGCTAACCCCTAGAGAGTGTTCGCTCAAGTGGTATACCAGAAAGCAATATTAAATTTACAAAAGTTGTATTTCCATTCTAATAAGTGGTCATCAACTACAGTGGCAAACATAAAATGTGATTTTATTTGCTTAACACCTGTCATTAAAAATGCATATACGTAGATATAAAGAATACGATATATCAGAATAAAATCCAAAGGATCACTCAAAAGGAATAGAATAGGAACTTAAAAATAATAGAGTAGGAAATATTTATAGGATCATTTTTCACAAAAAAGCAGGACAATATTCGCTATATGCAAATTGTCGAATAAAACCATCGTAGCATTCGCAATACTAGAACCTTTAAGTGCTTTAAATTGAGACCCTCCCCCTCCCACCCCCGTCCGAAAGAGGTTTAAGATACGACGTCCTCTTAAGTTGCAGAAATGAAACTGAGAATAATTAGAAAAACACAAATATAAAAAGGGTTTGGTTTGTAGCTCTATGGTCATTTTGTACACACTTTAGGTATTTAGACTGGTACCTACAGTTAAACGTGGATTTCGAACCGCTCACAAACATCCATACCACCTGCAGGATTCGAACCAGAAGCCTGTGATACCAGAGGACAGAGAGCTAGCCAATTAGCCATTAGGAGCAAAATCAAAAGGGAGAACGGCTAGAACTGCAATGTCAGATAAAAAAAGAACACAAATATTTACACAAAATATACAATAACATGGTGTAAGACAAGTCCAGGAAATCAGTGAAACCTGACAAATATTGGAATAACCAAAAAACGTTATAAATACTCAAAACACAAAATAAACTCATTATAACATCCTGAGGATATCTTTATTAAGGAATATGTATCCCTCAAGATATTCTAAACCATGTCCGTTCTGCTCGGTAGATAACTGGATCGTCAGTCGAAGACACATCTAGTGAAGTATTCCGGTAGCATGGTTAGATTGTATAACCTTCAGTTTAGAGTTGTTATAGTATAGGATTGAAGAAAAAGGATTTGGCAGTGTAGCCTACTTTATACAGCAGAAATGTGTCACGTGATAAAATCTCGAGACTGTCTATATTAATATGACTATTAAGCGAATGGTTAGGTGAATATATATATATATATACATATATACTTGTCACCAAATGCTGCTGCAGCATTTAATCTTATATACCGTTTCAGCGATATCCATATCGGAACATTGAGAATATATTCGCGATATGTAATTTTTTGCTAGTATAATACACTATTGTATCCAAAAAGTAAGACCAGTTTTCATTTTAAAATTCCCGGGGCTTATGAATTAAATTTTTTTTTCTTTTTTAGTTTTCTGGCACTGTCCTTGACATCTGTGTGAAATTTCACGTCAAAATATTCATTAGTGTTTGAGTTACGCTTGGCTTTGTGAGACGCTAAAACTGATTCAGGCGATTTTTGAAATGTTTGAATTCGTTCAGCAGAGAACTTGCATTCAAATTTGATTGCGGAAGCGTATAGAATGTTGCAGAAGGCATTCGGTGAGCATTCCTATACAGAAAAGAAATGTTTAGAAGTGGTATAAACAGTTCAAAGAAGGCAGAGAACGCGTTGAAGGCGAAGAGCCCTCTGGTCGACCACCAACCACCCACGAAGCTCACGTCCAGAGAATTAAAGATTTGGTGCTTGCAAACCGTCGATTTACAATTAGAGACTGATGATGTTGGAATTTCAAAATTCCATTTTAAAAGTTGTTTTGGGCCTCAAACGCGTCAAATCTTGATTGGTACCGAAAGCACTAAATGCACCAGCTCACACTGCATTGATTCTTTGTGACTTTTTTGCCAAAAATGAAACTCGCATCGTGACTTTTTCGCCAAAAATGAAACCCATATCGTTCCACAACCATCGTATTCACCTCATTTAGCATCGCTCTACTTCTGGCTATTTCCTAAACTCAAAAGATCACTCCAGGGCGCCATTTTGAGTCGATTGAAGAGACATTTCAAAAATCGCTGGAATCACTTCTAGCGTTTCACAAAGCCATGCGTAACTCAAACACAATGAATATTTTGACGTCAAATTTCAGACAGATGTCAAGCACAGTGCCAGCAACCTAAAAAAGAAAAAAAAAATGAAAAAATTAAATTGAAAACTGGCCTTATGAGCCCGTATATGTCATATAAATGTAAATTGAAAACTGGCCTTACTTTTTGGACACAGTAGTATATGTCATATACATACGGTATGCAAAAACTCTCTAATATTGACAAAGGAAGGACACGTCACAAATGTCAATCATTGACAACTTTCCCGAGAAGATATTAGAGAGTTTTTGCATACCGTATTTTGGACGTCCGTTAGCTTTTTCTACCTAGCGCGCAGCGCGCATGCTCATGCGTTTCCTAATAATGTTTCCTATGAGCATGCGCGCTAGGTAGAAAAAGCTAATGGACGTCCAAAATACGGTATGCAAAAACACTCTATTATCCACCATTTATTTATTTATTTTTTAGTAGTTTAAACATCGTTTATCGTTTGGTTTCATTCTTGAAATAAATTTTACAAAAAAAAAATATTCCTTTTTTTTAAAAAATACTACTTCTTCTCGGAAAGAAACAACGACTGACATTTGAAAACATTTTTCATTATAAATCACGTATATTTCTTAGAAACTTATTTAGTTTCTGAAGCTAACACTTTTTTCAGCAGTCGCTTAAAGAAATCGGATTAAAAAAAAAGAATAAAGAAATGGTGAACCATCGAAGTTTACTCTGAATGAAAATCGCCTTTAGCCAAGAAAAAATCTGAGGTTAAGGATGGTAATTCTTTCTACAAGACTTAAATAAATTACTATATTTTATGCTCAATTTTCCATTCAGCTAGGCCACAAGGGCGTTCCACCAGAATAAAAAAAATTTTAAATGTTAAGAACAAGAAATTCACGATAAATAAACCCATATTTTACTGGAACGATATTCTATTCGTGGAAAAATGGTTCGTTCAACATATTCGGCTGTGTTGTTTATCGGTACGAAAGAGGGAAAAAAATGCATTTAATGCAAAGAACTCGGTTAGAATAACAAAGAGTAGAGGTAAAGATGACCTTGAGTGGGGGATATGCAGTCAGGATAAAGATTACGAAATTTATTATTGATTTGTAAGATAATTATTGACTTTATTTAAATATCATAAAGCAGTCAACCGAAATTTGAGTATTATAAAAAGTTAAGCTTATATAAGGCTATAGTAAATATTATAATATTTACCTGAATATTCACATTTAATGCGTTTAGAACTGTATTAAATTTATACAAACGGCAAGTCAATCTTTGGATTTAAATTCCATAGAACATATTTAGAAAGAATTTGAGGTTAGAATAAAAAAAAAGACGTTAAAAGGAAAAAATTGGTGTAAGATGAACAAAATGACATTGATACAAAAATTAATATATATATATATATATATATATACACTAAATGCTAAAATCTATAAAGCTCGTTTTAAATGATAAAAGATATCTTACGAAGTATTAATTTAGAAAAATATTGTGATTTATTTTATATATATATATCATCATCATCATCATCATAACTGGCTCGTCAGACCATTGTGGGCCTTGGCCTTCTTTAAAATATCCAGTCAGACTGTTCTCCTCTTGGCCGTGGACCTCCAGTTTTTGATCTTAATAACATTAAAATCAGAGTCTAAGCAGTCGACCCATCACTTTTTCGGTCTTCCCCTTGGTCGTTGTCCAAAAGAGATTGCACTGAAAACCTTCAAAGCAGCTCTATCGTTTTCCATTCTCATGAGATGACCGGCCCATCTCATGAGAATGGAAAGAAGCTACATATTTTCCAAAAAATGCCAAAATGCTTATTGACTTACATTTGATTATTGTCATACGTTTTAAATCCAATTAATTAGCAAGTAGAAATAACATGGAATATAATACCACAGGATATCAATTGATTGATTGATTATCGTTGAAAAATTCAATTTCTTCGTTGTTTTAGAATTTTATAACTGGATTCTTTACTGATTTTTGCTGATTTCCTTTATGACTTGTTGTTCATTCTGTATTTTATGAACATCTGTAGTGTTTGTCCTTTAGTTATCGATGTTTGTATATATTTCCTGATGCAAAAGATTATGTATTACTTTAAATCTTAATTTTAAAATTTATCATTTTTTTAATTATTACTGATCAATTTAAATAACCCATGTACTTTATGGATCATTCCAAGTAGCATAAGAAATTGTTAGTGATTATTTTGATGGACGTTTAAACTGGAGAAGTTCATTTCGAAATCCACCAATTGAAAGTGAATAATACTTCACTGTATATACTAGTGGAATAACACATTTTTAATTAAAATGAGTTTAAATATAAAACTAAACCTCAAGATCATTCACTTCATAAAACTGAAGTTCCAAGGTGAAAAGTAATGAATCACTAAATTCAAACCGTTTCTTAAAAAGGCCAAAGAAGTTCAAAGCTAACATTCATTGCCGGGAAACGTTGTAGGAATCACGTAATTAAACAGAGTAACAGTGACTAATGGCATTTATTTCCATTTCTACCTGTACATTCAAGGCCTATTTAGATACGCGTAACTCAGCATTATGGATCACTCTTAAAAGTTCCAACTGGTTTGAGGAGAATTGAGAACAGGACCAATTAACTAGTGATACAGAGATTGAATAAAGAATGACTGGCGATTACGATTATTGCCCAAGAAAATTAATTGTCATCTTAATCGGCTTTAGAGAAGAAAATTCATACTGTAGATATTTTATTTGAAAGTCGTTTGAATATACTTATTTGTACATTAAAACATTTGAGATAAGTGAAGAAATCGACAAAAGTGAAATCGACAAAAAAATATTAATTAATTTTTAATTTTTAATATTTTTTTATTTAGAAATTTTTAGTTAATTTAAAAAAAAAACAAAAAAAATTATGAAATTATTGTATGCTATTAATTGAGACACTAAATACAATGAAGTTTAAAATGAGACCTTTATAACTTTTTTAAATTGGATTTACACCTATTAAAAATAAAAGCAATTCTTTTTAAAAATGTGGTTGATTGTTTTATAGTTCTTAATTTCTAACTTTATTTCTTTTTTTTATAGTAAAAATATCATTTTTTTAAATTAAATTTGTGTTTTTTAAACGTTTCTTGAAACTTTTTCTCTTATTGTAGAAAGAAAGTATTTTTCATAAATTGTAGAATCATTTTTTTTTTATTTAATAATTCAACGATTCAAACGATTTTTAACTATTTAAAAAATCGTTACGAAACAGTAATTCACATCTATAATTTATTTATATTTTGTAAATTACTAAAATAATGAGAAGTTTTTTTGTAAATTGGGTGTCTAGAATATATTTTCTGTTTAATATTTCGTTTACTTCTTTACCAAATATTACACTAATGCAGTATGGACAGCAGATTTTCCTGGAATTCTTAAAGGAAACTAATTCTTAATTAAGATAAATGGAATATATTCACACAGCCATCCGAAAGCAGGAAAATATTAACCTAATGTAGTTTTGTAACCATGTTTCTTCCTATGCACTGGCAAGATGCCCTTTGGGCGTTCTGGAGAAATGGTCAGTTGACCTACAGACTCTCACCCAGAGAGGAAGTATATTTTGTGCACCTTGCGCGTAGCTGAGTATAGGGTTTTTGGCTTAGAAGTGGAATCCTTCTACGAATCTATAATTGTATGTCTTTAAATGTGTTAAATATTGTACATCTCTAATTGTATGTCTTCTCAACCTGTGTCACAAGTATCTCAACCTAAACACACCCATTTACAACCTGGTTGCCCAACCTGCACACTACAGTTTATCATTTTTTACAATAAAATAAATAAAAAACGATTTAAGAAATATTTTTAACTAAAAAAGTGAATAATTTTCACAGGTGTATTAAACAATAACTGATCTTGGACATATTGTCTAAGAAAGTTTTTAATAAGTTTTAAGTAAATAAATTGTAAAATAGCTAGTAGTGATTTTATCAAATACAGCTCACATCAAAACCAATTTTAAGTTACAACTTTTTAAATCTGAAATCAAACATCAATAGTGCATGCATTAAAAATAAAAAAAGCATATATTTAAAAAAGAACGAAATGGTAATACAATAATGAATTTCTACATTCTTGTAAGAACAAATTATTAAATTTAATTGCATTATATTAACCTTCACATTTAGATAAAATGTTTCAAAATGTCAGTAAATAATAATAATTCTACTAAATTGTTTTCTTTGTATTCCATTATGCAAATTTTTAATTAAAAAAACTAGAATCTGGGTGATTCATTTCTCCATAAACAATTAAAATTAGTGAAACATGTAATTTAAAAGGAGTAAAATGTTATAAAACAAAATACAGCATTAAATTTCTAAATGCCATAGATAAATATAGTGTTTAACTTTAAAAGAATACTCAATTTTTATTTTCTTTGAACCTCATGTTGTGCTAACATGTTTTCCTATTTCACATAAGGTGGATCATTGCGAAATACGATTTTATGAGATCAACCCATCAATTTTCTTGTTCTTTTCGAAACCGGTAATTTTGAGACCTGACATCAATAAAGAGCGTTTCGCAAAATAAAAATAAAAGTAATATTAGGAGTCATTTTGAAAGAGAGTCGTTGAATGACTTTCAAAATCAAAATCAAAAGCTAGCTTAAGGGCCCTTTACACCCACTCGGAGATTTTTATTTATTTATTTTTTAAATGTATGCACAGAATCAATAAACAGCAAACTTTCTCAAATCTTTCAGGGAACAATTTCAGGTTAAACTCATTTGAAAATTCTCCAAATGTAACAAAAACTAGGTAAAGCCAATTTGTTTTTTATTTCAATTGAAATACTTGTTAAGAATGTTTTGAACGTATTATTCAAATTATGGCTATGAAGGTCATTGATGCTCATTATCGTCTGCGAATATGTGTTGCCATTCGCCGGAATTATTTTGTTCACGTTCGTCTGAAAATGTGTAGGAAATTTTATTTTTCGCAATTTAAACGATCATTAGATAAAATTATTATAATTTGTTGCTTTATTATATATATTTTGATAGAAGTCGTTTATCTACTTAAAAAAAAAAAATGCCGCGTAATTTTATTTTTCTAGGGCAGCTTTAATCTATCTTGTAACATGAGTCTATTGGCTGATTGCGAATTAAATTACAAAATGAATAAAATATTCATTAAATAAATATATATATATATATTTAACAGATATGCTGTCAATATTCATTTATTTGTCATTTTTTAATTAACGTGTTTATGTAAATGTTATTTTGTTATTTGAATAATCAAGCAAAAATTTGTTTTTAAAAAGTGAATTTAAATATTTAAAAAGTTTTTAACGAAGCTGTGTTTTATAATTATAGCTTCCATTTCAATATGTTTATTGAAATATTTAAAAAGTTTTTAATGAAGCTGTGTTTTATAATTATAGCTTCCAAGTCTCTTCTAAGATAAATGTATACTAAATTTATAATTTTTTGTGGATATGTATCGAATTAAATTAGTATAAAAATATTTTTAGTTTTTAAAAAAAGTACTTTTTACTTAATGCATAGATAAATAATGATTTTTTTTGAATTACAGTCATATTATTTTTTTCTGTTTTTCTTCAATGTTACAGTATTAAAATAATAAATGTTCGTAAAATATTTTTAATTTATTTTTCTAAAAAATTGTTTTTACCGTATACAAATTAAAAGCCACATGAAAGAAATAACAAACATTAAAGAAATACCTCATTTAAATGGCAGTACAAAATTTTAATTTTTTTATTCCTTAGTGTGGAAACAACAACAACAAAAAACACTTTTTAATTATTATTACTATCATCCTTATCAGAAATATTTTTTCTCTTTCTAAAAAAAGAAAGTTTTAGAAAAAGAATATTTGAAGACTAATTAATAATTAAAGAATAATTAATTTTTTATTAATATTTAAAAGACTATTTTTGTTCTTTTTTTCTTTCTTTTTTTTTTTTTTTTTTTTTTTTTTTACTCATATTAATTTAAATAACAAATTTTGATATATTTAAACTTTCATTAATAAATTTAATGTACACAAGCATTTTACTGTATATTCCTGTTCTATTTTTTAATTATTGTAACAACAGAAAATTCCAACGAAAGCAAAACTGTTTTTGCAAACACATTAAAACAAATTATTCTTTTCTTTGCAGTGAAAAAAGGTGAAAAGGTACTTATGCAGCTTTTCTTCAGGACTTGTTTCTTTATTTATTTATAATTCTCAACATTTTTTTTCTCTTTGGGCGCAATACACCCTCAAATGGTCATGGACATCTATTGAGACATTACATAACATTAATGAAGAGGGGAAAAAAAGAAAGAAAGAAATTTAAAGGCGGTATACTTTACATGTTGTGATGTTGCACAATTTGGAATTTTAGTCTTAATCGACAAGCCTTTTATGTCCTGGTATATTTCACTGATATCCAGAGGAAGGTGAGTCGGAGTCTTTATTTTTGGAGGAATCGCGAGTTGGAGACAAAATTTTTATTTTTATCAAAGTTTTATTTTGCTCGTATTAAGCTATTCTATAATACTATAGCACTTGTTATTTTTATAGGATATATGTATTTCTTTTGTAAGGAAATTTAAAATACAAGTTTATATTTTATTTTTTTAAGTTAGAACAGGGGTGGCCAAACCGCGGCCCGCCTTGAACATTTTTCCAGCCCGTGAGATTTATCACACTTTTACAAAATATATTTATTTTGAATGGCCAAAGTAGTGAAAACCAGTGTATTAAAAAAATACATTATATGTACATCCATATATTAAAAAATTAACTGTCGAAATGATGAGAAAAAATGAACTTTGATTTTAAAATAATATTCTTGCGAATATAGGACATATATTGCCTGTTTTATTGATGAATTTACAGTTATGAGTTATCTCAGAATAATTATTATTTAATATTATTATTAATTATTATATTCTGAGAAATCATGAGCGCGCATCTTGCAACATCTAATATAACAGGTTGTAATATAAATATAAAACTGTCTATAGTGGGTCTAAATCTAATATGGGGATATATAGTTTTATATGCGCCGACGGAGTTAAACATAGGATGCATTTCCAAAGTGACCCGCAAGATCATTTGAGTTGGCCACCCCTGATTTAGAACGAACACTATACCTTTAAAGGAAGCAATTTAAAGGCGGTTACTTTACATGCTGTGATGTTGCACATTTTGAAATTTTTGTCTTAGTCAACAAGCAGTTATGAAAAAACTGTTTTTATAAATATATGAGTTTAATTAAAGTCATTGAATTTATTTTAAAAACTCTTCTAAATCCATTAGTAAACATCATAATGTATAATATTACTGAAAAGGGCTATAGGCTGGTGTCGGCGTAAAAAACAGATTGTTCGGCCGACTTACCACTGCTGTTGATATTAGAGCAAATTTTCGAAATTGCTATTAAAACTATTTGGGTAAAAATGTTTCGTTTACATGCCAGTTTATGTTTATTTTATTGCTATCATTTACAGAACATTTTATTGATTTAGAAGGTAATTATGCATTTAAATTCGCAGTAAACATAGTTTATGGGATGATAATGTAAGGAAAACAGGTTATGCGTGATTAAAAAATTCTTATTTAGAAATAATTTTTCTGTAATATTCATTTCTAAATGAATATCGTATATCTCCGATTATAAGACGATTCCTGTATAAGCCGAGAGTCTGTTTTTTCTTCAAGAAAATTACCCAAAATTAAAAACCCGTGTATAAGCCGTAATAAAAAAAAATTCCTGTAACTTTAAAACGCAATGAGGATTTCTAATCAAATAAAACGGGTGGAATATTTTCCGGTCAAATAGCTGTAAAGTAAAAAACGAGACGCCAACGACGATAGTTATAATTCTGATAACCCCATCTGAAAGCTAGCATAATGTTTCAATTCAGTTGTTGTCTTGTATGTTATCTTGTCGAATCTGTGCACAAATCTTATTTTATGTACCATTTTAATTTTTATCTGAGAGATGAGTGGGAAGAAAAATTGTTATATGGCAAATTTCGAACAACAAACTATCACGTTTGCTGAAAATTATAACAATGCTATTGCTTCTCGGTATTTCACCATAAACGAAAAATAAGTGTGAAATGAGGGGAAAAAAGTTTTGAATTAGCAGTTATTCCAAAATAAAAAAAAAAGGTAATTTTAGGTGGCTTAAGTTTCAATTTCGAAAACAAGGCAACTCATTTTCATAAAATAAATAACAATATCAGTTTTAAATATTTTTTTTTCATAAATTTAAAATATATAAACAATGGAGAAAAAAACGTGCTATTTGGCGATTTATCGCTTGCGCTCGGCTAATGGAAAAGTATATACATTTTTTGCAAGATTAGCGGATCCGTATATAAGCTAACAATATATATATATTTTTTGAACATCAGTGGGACTCTTATATGGCTTATGTATGCCACAGCTCATTGATGAGCAATGGGTAAAAGTGGAGATTCCGGATAGATTTTTAAGGGTAACTGTCCTGCATTTGCTTCTTGGGAGAAAATACAAATCACTCGCACCAGGTAGCCTGACTATAGAGCCGAGGAACCTTACATACGTTGTCACAATAACCACTGAGTATCCTCGCTTCTGAAAGTAGTAACAGTCAATCAGAAGTGAGTCCTCCTCACGTTAGCTAAGGACATTATCACTGATGCACGAGTCAGATCAAAAGTTAGATATAAAAATATATTTTCAACCAAACTCAGGCTCTTGTATATTAAATTTTATAAAATTACAGTTTATTTATAAATTTTTAAAAAGATTTGTAAAAAAATCAGAGATCAACAGAAATAACAGGCAAATTCTAACCGTAAATGCCCAAAAATAATTAAGTGATTCTTTTTTTTTATACTTTTGATCTTTACTTAAAATATAAATTCAAGTAGTTACAAATGAATCAAAAGTCAAAGGAGTTTTTAAATTTTTGATAATCTTAAACAAAATCCAACTATATTTAAAAGTATTTTATAAGGGTGTTTTTTTTTTTTTTACATTAGTAACTGCCAACTATGATGACAAAGTATCATGCAAAATAAATGATAGTATATCTACAAGCTACCAATTGAAAAATCACCATTATAAAATATATATATTGAATATATATATAAATATATATATTGCCTTCTGGAAGGATTTTTAAGGGTAACTGCCCCACATTTACGTCTCATATGAGTGAAAATCCAAAACACTCCCACCAGGCAACCTGATTATCAAGCCAGAGAAATTTTACATACATTGACTCCTCATGGTAGCCACGGACATTATCAGTGACCCACGAATCAGGTTAAAAATACGATATAAAAATATATTTTTACTCAAACTGCTCTTGTATATTAAATTTTATAAAATTTTAATTGTTTAAAAAAATAGAAATCACAAGGCAGAGGTTAAAATTTTTTGAAGCATTATGTTACAAGATCAAGATAGTCTTGCCCAAAATATAAATTCTATTTAAAAATAAAGAAACATAGTTTTTTTTATTATTATTATTTTTAATGGCAACATCGCGCTCGCTGGTTATCAAAATCCCAATGAAAGTGAAAATGATTTTCACAAGCACAGTCCAAGCAAGACCAGACTGAACAATGCAACAACATTCTATAAAAAGGCAGACACCATTTTCTTACCTCATCTTGTTTAACAACACGATTATTTATTTGCTTATTTATAATTCCAACATTTTTTTTTCTTCCACCACCTCTCACGCATTACACCCTCAGATGGTCATGGGTGTCTGTTACGTCACGAGGCACAAAAAAGTGGAAGGGGGTAGGGGTAGGGAGAAATGACGAAGGATGCTTTTTAAAGAAGTGGTTTCCAGTTTCTGAGAACCGGCTTATCGGGTTCGATCACGTGAACCGGCCTACCTTTTTGGTAATTCGTACACCCACACGTACCGTAGTACCTGCTGTTAACTTGCCAAATCAAAAAGGAGGTCTGCAGTTTGATGAGATCTGGTTCAAAAATGTTTTTTTTATTTTACTTTTCTTTTTTGTTGTATGACACGCCCAAAGATTTGAAGGGTTTACATTAAACAGAGCAATAATATAGTTGTTTGAATGAAAGTGTAGAAAAATATATGCTGTGTTAATTGAGACGTTGTAGTGAATGTATTGTTATGCAAATGTATTTATCTATGAAGTTGTAGCAGATTCAACATTAGAATATTATAGTCTAGAGGCAAAGTAATGTAAAGAATTAGATTAATTATTTATTTATGCTGCTATCAAATACAATTACACAGAAAGCAATTTATTTCAAACAAATACTTAATTAAAGTTGAGAAATCTGTCCGTGCACATTTATTTTTTCACGCGTAAGAATTTAAACTTATCTCCATATAAATATCCAACATAAATAAAATGATATTTTTAAATTTATTTGATTAAATAAACAACAAGAAATTAACAAACGATTAAATAAATCGTAATATTTTTCATTTTATTTGATCAAATAAACAACAAAAAATTAACAAACGGTTAAATAAATACATATTCCAACCATGAAATTTTTCAATGATTCAAACGATTAAATAAATATATATTCTCAGCCTTGAAATTTTTCAATAATTTAAAAGATTAAATAAATATATATTCTCAACTATGAAATTTTTCAGTATTATTAAAAATTATACATAATTCGTAATTGAATTATGAATAAAAAAACTTTAAAGGACTGTTTTTTATTTTGCCCTCCTTAATTAAATGAAATTTATTAAAAATAAAAGTTAATTATAAAATAAAAAAAAAACGAATACGTTAAAAATAAGTGCTCTAAATTTTTAAAACATAATGCTATTAATTAAAAACTTAATTTAATATATTATAACTGCCTATTATAATTTAAAAATTTGATAGCATAATGTGAGAAATTATGATTCTGACATGAATTAATAAATGTTCCAGAAAAATTATAAGCAAATATTTAATACTTATTTTATTATCTGTAACAATTTTAGTACGAATGAAATAAATTTATAAAATGTGATAATAAACGTTATTATTTTTACGCTTATTATTAGTTATTTATATTATGTTATATTAATAAAGTACAGATAAAGTAATTATAAACAAATACTTAATACTCATTCTTGAATTTTTATTATTTGTAACAATTTTAATATTAATGAAATAAATTCATAAAAACGTGATAATAAAATTATTATTTTTACGTTTATTATTAGTTATTTATGTTATATTATACTAAAAATAAAGTTCAGATAAAATATCGTAATATACATTTTGAACCACATAATATAATAAATGAAATAATTTTTTACGTAATAGAATATTATTGTCATTTATATGAACTTTTATTTCTTTTTCAAAAACCAATATAAATACGACATTAAAATTTTACATAGAAATTATAGCAAACTTTGTAGTTACTTAATATATTTTTGGAATTAACTTGAATACGAAAATTACAAATCACAAATATATAAATTGCAAAACGCAAACATTCTTAATTTCGAAACTGACTACAATTGTTCGGTGAACTTTTGCCCACATAAATGACCTTGAAAGAAAAGTTATTACAAATAATGCATTATGAAATTTTTTTATATACATTTCTTCTACCACATTGTTAATTTTGAAACAAAAATAATTAACTTCGTCTAGACCTCAAAAGGTGAAACTCATTTTATGTGAAGAATTCGATTTGAGATTATGGAAATTCGTTCGAAATATTTCAACACTTGCTTCATATTTTATTACTTCTCTTGCTGAAGTAATGACTGGTTTTACACCTCATTGTATTCGCACTTCATTTCAACAAAAAAACATTAAATTCAATTGAATTATTCTACAGAATTGAATAATTTTATAAAATATAACATCTTAGTTTCTCAGACATGCAAAAATTACACGCTAGGAGCGGGTTTCACTATGGATTAATGGATCAGACGACCTTACTGACAGACAGTACATACAAGGAAAAAGGGTGCAGATAAATGTTTTGAAGAATGTTTCAGGTTCAAAACTCAATGTGTGTTATTCAGAGTAAATTGAAATGGGAGACATTGCTCATATGCTTATGTAATAAAGCTGGCTTCCTGGATTTTTGTTGTATTTCTTTTTGGAAAAGTATAAGACTAAGAAATTTATTCTTAAAAAGTTCTATATGATTACTATTTATTATTATTGCAAAAGAATCATTTAACAATATAGAAATTTAAGATGAACGTTCTATATTATGAAAATGTTCTTTATTATTTTAGATTTGAAAAGTGTAAGACTTAAGAAATTTATTCTTACAAAGTTCTTTATGATTATTTATTATTATTGCAAAAGAATCAATTAACGATATAGAAATTTAACACGAATGTTCTATATTATGAAAATGTTCTTTTAGTTTTGGGAAAGGTGTAAGACTAAGAAATTTATTCTTAAAAAGTTCTTTATGATTATTATTTATTATTATTGCAAAAGAATCGTTTAACGATGTACAAATTTAAGACGAATCTTCTGTATTATGAAAATGTTCTTTATCATTTTAGTTTTGGGAAAAGTGTAAGACTAAGAAATTTATACTTAAAAGGTTCTTGATAATTATTATTTATTATTATTATTGCAAAAGAATCAATTAACGATGTACAAATTTAAGACGAATCTTTTGTATTATGAAAATGTTCTTTATCATTTTAATTTTGGGGAAAGTGTAAGACTAAGAAATTTATTCTTAAAAGGTTCTTTATGATTATTATTTATTATTATTATTGCAAAAGAATCAATTAACGATAGAAATTTAAGACGAATGCTCTGTATTATGAAAATTTTCTTTATTATTTCAGTTTTGGAAAAAGTGTAAGACTAAGAAATTTATTCTAAAAGGTTCTTGATAATTATTATTTATTATTATTGCAAAGAATCAATTAACGATGTACAAATTTAAGACGAATCTTTTGTATTATGAAAATGTTCTTTATCATTTTAATTTTTGGGGGAAAGTGTAAGACTAAGAAATTTATTCTTAAAAGGTTCTTTATGATTATTATTTATTATTATTATTGCAAAAGAATCAATTAACGATAGAAATTTAAGACGAATGCTCTGTATTATGAAAATTTTCTTTATTATTTCAGTTTTGGAAAAAGTGTAAGACTAAGAAATTTATTCTTAAAAAGTTCTTTATGATTATTATTTATTATTATTGCGAAAGAATTAATTAACGATGTAGAAATTTAAGACAAATGTTCTAATGACGAATGACGACTTTAAAAATATGACGAATAAATCATCAAAAATCGTTAAAATATCGTCTTAAATTAAAAGAGAAGAGTTTTCATAAAGAACTTTTTAAGAATAAATTTCTTTGTTTCACACTCTTTCCAAAAAATCTTCATTTTTAAATTAAAACTAATTTTTTTCAATAAAGAAAATTTATTAAAAATTGTATTTGATTATATTTTGTAAATTTTTATTGCCAGCAATTCGGCTAAACCACAAAAAAAATACGACAACAATACCTAATGATTCATGGTTCAGAGAACAACATATTTATTTTATAGTATTATTTTTAAATAAGGCTTTACAACATTTTTTAATTGTATTCTTGTTTTAAATTCTTCTGATTTTCTTTTATTTTCATTCATTTAAAAGAATAATTTAACGATGTAAGGAATTTTTACATCTTTAACAATAGACTAAATTTATACTTAAAAGAAATGTGCACTAATTTGATTTCTGGGGAAGTGATATATTTTCAAAATGAAACTCATTATATAACATTGTCTTAAAAATTAATTGAAAATGTTTTCAAAGAACAGTTAAAAAATGTAAACAGAATTTCTTTTATTTTTTAAAATTCAAATAAAATGTTTGCATTTTTTTAGATAAAAGAACAAAATTTCAATTTATAAAACCTTCTTAAAGGTTTAATAAAAATTAAAATAATAAAAATATTTTGGCAAAGAAAATATCAATATAAAAATATTTTCGAAATTGCTACAACAATTTAATTTTTTAAACGGAATTGCTTCCTGTATTCTTTTAAAGGAATTGTCGCTAAAATTCTTTTATTTTACTTAATTACTTTAATTTCGAAAGAATTTAAAGAATTAAATTGATTAATAAATTGATTATTAAATTGATAAATAAATTAAAGATTTTTGTCAGAAAATTTCTTAAAGACGACAAATTCTATTTACATAATAATATAAGCTCAAAATTATAAAAAAAATCGTTTGTTTAGTTTTAATTTTTAATTGTTTTGTTTTTGGGATTATCACTTTTACACGTAGATTGATACAAAATAAAATTATTTATTATTTTTCAAATTAGATGCATTAGTGATTGTGATTTAAAAACTAATATATTAAAATAGATTTATAAAACTATATATTTAATATAAATATATATTATAAATTACAAATATATTTAATCTTATTGCAAGCAACAAGATTAATTTTTTTCTTGAGCTTGAATTTTGCAATTATTTAATAATAATAGAACAAATATGTTTTTTCTTTTTTAATTTCGATTAAATAATCGTTTGCATGCCATGAAATGAAAAACAATTAACAATTGCTTAAATGTTCCACTTAACCCATTATTATTTCATTCTGTTTGCACTTTCTCACGTAATAAATAATTTATTCCAAACACTGATAAACTGATAAATATCTATTGTGCAAATAATATGAAAATAAAAAACAAATGAAATGATTTGCACCTGATAATATTCTAGTTTATTAATAATAACAACAAACAAGTTGCACTCTTTCACGCTTGAAGCAAGTTAAACAAAGATCGTTGTGATTGAAAACTGTTTGATTTCAGATAATATTCTTTTTAAAACTTACTTCCGAATATTTTTTTAAATAATTTTTTTTTATTACTGGTTCAACAATGTTTCTTCCGGCACCATAGTAGGTGTAAAGGAAAAAGTTGGTTGATTTTTTGGTTAAAGATGTTAATATTTTTTTGGTTAAAGATGCTAAAATCTAAAGGAATTTTACTATTTTTTGCCATCGTTAAGGTAGAAGACAAGACGTAGACAGGTGTTAGTAGAATGTATCCCATGGATCACATACGGCCCATCTCATTATATATAGGTTTTATTTTTTAAAAAGACGTATAATGATTTGTAAAATAATGATGTAATTCTAACATGATAAAAGTAAATATTTAAATATTAGAAAATTTATTCATTCAATTTATAAAATGCAAACCATATTGGAGGAATAGTTTATTCGTAAATATAATATTCGTTAATATAATGAAAATAAATATTTAACTTTTTATTCTATTGTAAATAACATTATTCTGGAAAAATGCTTTTTTTGTTATTATTAAAATAAAACTAGCTTGGATGAAGGACATTTGTTTATTAAAAAAATAATAAGTCTTTTAGATATCAAGGTATTAGATATTAGCAAATAATTGTTTCTAGAACTCATTCGATATTACATTGCACTGGCAAAAGCAAGTTTTATTTAAAAATTGCACTTAATAAAATAGCTATGATTATTGCTAGATAAATACATTAAAATGCCTTAGGCTGCTTGGATAAATATATTTTTGTGAAGAAAAATGTTCAAGTATTAATTTTTTAAAAATTAATAAATAGAAACCATTCTACCAATCAATCACTCTTGCGCTTTGTTGCACACAAAATTGCACCAAATACTATAACACTTGTTAAATTCATCTTAATCAAGTATCAAATTATTGGTTAATTATTTATATATTATTATGTATTTTTCATAAAACTGTATGTATATATGTGTGTATACATATATATTACTTTAATGTGGAAGATATATAAATTAATTATAATTTATATGAAAACTAGCACAAAATTTAATTAGAATTTTTTTATTTTTTATTTTCAACGATTTATAACCAAGAAAAATAATTTGAACATTATATAAATAGTAATTTTCTAATGTGATATATTTTAATCTACACTTACACAAATCTACATTTTTATGGAACGATATTTTATTAAAAATAAACATTCTTTTTCAGAGTAATATTAATAGTTATTTATTAAAAAATCCATTACCTCTATCTTTGTTTCCGTACAATGCTACAAAGTAGTAAATTATAAGAAACATAAATATTGCATTAACTCCTTATTATAATTCAGACGCATACATAATGCAGATTTGGATGTTTTAAGGCCTTGTTTTCACGAGAGCGGAACACATTTAAAAAATGAAAAAAGACAATGTTGTTTTAACATTTTCTGTTTCAGCTGACTGATCACGCTTTGGCATCAGGAAATGTATATTTATTTTTAACTTCCTTGTTTCGATAAATTAATTCGAATTAAAGGAATTTAAGTGAGTAAAATGTGTATATATTTACATACAATTGATTTGAAGCTATTTATAAAAAAGTTTTAAATCTTCATTTCCGACTAGTGGGCTAGCAGTAAAAATGCACACCTAGGCCGACTAATAGCCCAATTGCAACATCTTTAGGTAGTGTGTAATCGGGTCTCGGTTTAAATCTACTATCGGTGTTCGTTACAGTCCCTACTTTCAGAAACGAGAAGCCAAGACAGTTGTGACAACACGTGTAAGGCGTCTCGTATAGACATTCAAATAGCTTGGCAGAATTTTTCCAGATTTTCTCCGATACACAAATGTGAAGTTATCTCTTAAATAATAATTATTTACGAATTGCCAAAGTAAAAAAATGTATGTTAAAATATATCATTAGTTAAACAAGGCCCAATATCCAATAGTTATTTATATAAAAAACTACCATGTAGAGAATCTAAAGTTCAAATCTGTTGGTCTACAATTAGATAAATAGAAATTTTGCCAGTTTTGTTAGAAAAACATACGAAAATGGTAGACAATTAACCCTAAAAAATCTTCATATATATATATATGTCCATGGATTGTTCGTTAAATATACGAAGTCTAGATATTTAATAAAAATCCAATATTGTACTTAAAATGGCTATAGATAGTAAAAATATATTTATTTTCTTTCTTTAACTCAATTTGCGTCGAATACATTGTTTCTAGATTTAGTGTGAACTTTTTAATTGGCTCCTACAGTTTTGTCATTTATCTTTTGATTTAAATATAAATTTCAGTCGCTGTAACTTATAGGCACTTTGAAATATTGAATCAATTATTTATTTCAAATATATTCTATTTTTAGTAGCTCTTTTCATGGAACTGCTCATGAACATGTATGTATATATATATATATATATATATATATATACACTCGGCCATCAGGTCCATATATATATGGGGGCTGTTGACTGGTGATCGATTAAACAGATTTCGGATTCGAGTCCCTGCGGTGCCATGGATGTTTGTAGTGCTTCGGAATCCACTTTAAAACGGAGCCCCGGTCTAATATGATTGCAGAACGTTGGGCAAAGATCAGACTACTCTACCGTGTAAAAGGAAAAAAACATCTCTTGTCTCGAAATCTGCCGGTAGGCAGACGGCCTTGACACACCATGAGGCTGTTGCCGAAGAAGATGAAGATATATGTATGCATATATATGGGTGTGAAATAAAGACAAGATCTTTCAAGAACACAGTCAGTTTGTATACCAAAACCTTAAAAATAGCATTCAGTACAAAAAATTACCAGTTACCAAAAACCAAAAAGATTTCTGTTTCGCTATTGAAGAATAATTCTAATAATAGTAGAAACTTAATGTCTGTGTGATTTTTAGAGTTACGCATAAAACACTTAACTTTGGTGATTTGTCGTAATGTAATAATTTTGTTAAGCGTCTAGATTGTGTTGCGGCATAAGCCAAAGCAGGGGAAATTTTTAGAATGATATAGTAGATATATTTTTATGATAAATGATAAATAAAACAACTAATCCAAGTACGATCGAAAGCTTTTTAAAGCTTGAAAAAGTTTGATCAAAGCTCAAAGATTTTAGAAAATAGACAGACTTTTTGATGAATGATAAATCAGGTTATTAATCCATGTACGATCGAAAGTTTAAAGCTTGAAAAAGTTTAATCAAAGCAGGGAAATTTTTAGAATTTTTTTTAGATAGATTTCTATGAAGATTGATAAATAAGACCACTAATCCATGTACGATTGAAATCTTTTTAAAGCTTGAAAGAATTTAATCAAAGCGGGGGAAATTTTTAAAATTATCGATAGATTTATATGATGAATGATAAATAAGACCACTAATCAAGATCGAAAGCTTTTTAAATATTGATGAAAATGTCTGATGTGCTTTCGCCATTCTGTTGAGCAGTTGGTATTTGATTAATAAATTTAATTTGAAGCCAAATTTCTCTTGGTTAGCATGATAAATCTATATGAAAAACATAACAGTTTGCCAGTGTATTTGGCTTTTTCTTAAAAAATTCAAGTCATTGATTGATTCTTCAATCTTCTTCACTGAATTTTCTTCAAATTCAAGCCGTCATTGTTAATAGCATCAAATAGGATGAAAAATGTTTTCTGTTTATTGCTTAAAAACACCTTCACAAATTATATAAAAAAACATCACAAAAATTTATCACGTAAGGAATACATTACATTTTTTTTCTCTTAAAGTACAAAATCACTTCTCTGAAGGCAGATAATTCGAAATTCTTCGTTTTTCTTTCGAAAGATGAAATAAAAAAAAAAAAAAATCTTCATTTATACATCACCACGATCAACAATGAACCATTCTTCGGATTAAAATCGACATTTAACATCCAAAATGACAAGCATTTTAACACGCCGTACACAAACCGAACAATCGAGTTTTGCCATCATCTCAAAAGCGGTTACGAAAAAAAACATCGTACTCCAATCGCCATAACTCACGTTTTCTCATATCACAATATGTTCTTCACGGATTCTATCATGAATAAATCAAAAACTAAATAAATGAATAAAAAAATAAATAAATAAATAAAACAAAAACATTCCAATCACAATTCGAATATTACCGACCTAACCTCGTGGCCTCAGCGACACTTACAAACAACTCAACTCCACGATAAAGAATTCGAATTCAACAATCGAAAAAAAAAAGAAAGATTCAAAAAACAAAGTGCGATGTCGCTAGCATACACTAAATGAGCGAGAAACATATTTATATGAAACGAAAGCGAAATACATCAATAATAGCAAAAAGAAAAAATGAATAAATAAAAGAACACGATATGAAGTTCTCGAGAAAGAATTGAGTTGAACTTTCTCTCTTCAGGTTGAACGTAAAAGGGAAAATGGGTCAGTTGTTATTATGGTGTAAGTGTTGGCAACAAGTGTTTGTTTGTTTGGTTTTATGCGTGGGCGTTTTGAAACATTTTTTTTTCTGAACCAACGCAATAAATGGAGAAAATGCAAATATGATTCATAAATGACTCTGAAAATAAGATTATAAATTAATTAGCTGATTTTCAATTAACTTTAACGCTCTGGTAATTAATGCCTTACCGCGAAATAGAGCAAAATTTGGAGTACTTAATTCAATATAATCTAATGTAATTACTAAAATCTAGGTGCTATTTTTATTGATGTATAAAAATCTGTGAGTACGAAGTCAATTAAAACTTGATTTATATAAGATATAATTTAAATGATGCTTTTTCTTCGAACACAAAATAGCAGAAAAAGAAATTATTATTAAGACATAGTAATGTGATAAAAAAAAAACAAGAATAATAAAATGTTCTTGATGAGTATTCTTCCTTGCAAATTCTATTCCATCCAAATTTTTATTTAATTTTTATTGCATGAAAAAATGTGACAATGGTTTTTTTAATTAATATATGCTCTGGTTATTTTGAATTAAAGAACTCTGGCAATTAACGCATAATTATAAATTGAACTGAATTTTATTATGTGTGTTTCTTTATTTTATCATTTCATTTAAACTAAATTGTGTTATAAAAATCTTATTCGTTTTTTTACCCATGAAAATTAATGTGGCAATAATAATTTATCATTAGTAATAATTTTAATAATTAGTTTCAACAATACAGCAAGTGACGATTTTTTTTTATGTGTGGAATAAAAATTAAACTAATTATCATCTGATAGAGTATTTAAAAAAATAAATTAAAATTTCTATGGTATCTTCAAATATAACGTATTTGAATGTGAAGAATTTTAACAGAGAACGAATTTTTTGTTTACTTTCGCTTGCTTTGTTTGATAAAACAACAACTAATAAATAATGCTTAAATAAAGTAACATATTGTATAAGAAAATATCGCTATTCAATTTTTATTTTAAGTAAAAAAAATTTTTAAAATTTCCTTAAGAAAATTTTTCTTTTTTTTTTATAGAAGCAGAATTTTTTTGTTCCTCATTTTATGTAAAGCAACCTTACTATTATTACAAGTTGGAAGTAATAAAAAATATTAATACTCAATGTTAACTTGTCCTTATATAAAACCTAAATATTTTTAAAATATGCTAAGTTTTGATTTTTAATTCATTTTATATTAGTTTAAAAATTAAACACCTAAATTCCTGAGACAAACGTAAAGTCATGAATACATCATTCATCATACTTTTATTAAGCATAATTTTTACATAAATAATAACTAGCCATATTTTTGACAAAATTTTCTGCCCGCAAGTCAAAATATCTTAATTTTAAGTACTTTTAACGAAAATTGATAAAAATAAATTATATAACAATTTTTCAAATATTTATTCATTTTAATGGACATCTTACTTGATATTGGCATCCATAAAATTTGAAAGTTAATTTGAAACTATATTTATTTCTTTCAATATGGAATCCAACTTCAACTCATTTTAAATTGCCATCTATTAAATTATTCATTTTAATTTGGAACTAGTTCCAAATTCATTTTAAACATTTTGAATTCATTTCATTTTACACTGTTCCAAATTCGAAGTTGGTTCCATCCTTTCAGCATGGAATCCAACTTCAACAGCCCAAGTTAAGTAGCAATCCTTAAAATTAATTTTAATTTGAAACTACTTGTTTCTTTCAGTGTGAAATCGACCTTTAACAACATATTTTAAATTGTCATCCATAAAAATATTCGTTTTAATTTGAAACTATTTATTTATTTCAGTATGGAATCCAACTTCAACAACCAATACTAAATAGCCGTTCATAAAATTATTCACTTTAACTTGAAACTATATTTATTTGTTTCAGTGTGGAATGCAACATAAACAAAAAAATTGTAAGTTGCCATCTATAAAATTGTTAATTTTAAATTGAAACTACTTCTTTCTTTCAGTATGGAATCCAACAATACATTTTAAATCACTATCCATAAAATTATTCATTTTAATTTGAAACTATATTTATTTGTTTCGGCGTGGAATACAACTTCAACAAAAAATTGTAAGTTACCCTCCATAAAATTATTCATTTTAAGTTGAAATTATTTATTTATTTCAGTATGAAATCAAACTTCAACAACCCGTTTTAAATTGCCATCTATAAAATTATTTATTTTAATTTGAAACTATTTATTTCTTACAATATGGAATCCAACTTCAATAATCCATTTTAAATTGACATCCTTAAAATTGCTCATTTCAATTTGAAATTACTTATTTCTTCCATAAAATTATTCATTTTAATTTGGAACTATTTATTTCTTTTGGTATTCAATACAACTTCAACAATCCATTCTAAATTGCCACCCATAAAATTATTCATTTTAATTTGAGATTATTTATTTCTTTCAGTGAGGAATCCAATTGCTACAACTTATTTAAAACTGCCATTCCATAAAGTTATTCAGTTATAATTGTAGCTATTTATTTCACCTAATGCAACAGTGTAGACTTCTACAACCCACTTCACATTGACATTCATAAAGAATGGAAGGATTCCTCAGCAGTTTCACAGGGCGTTCTGAACTGAATGAATGCAAGGCACCGCCGAAACCCACTCACATAGTTGGATGGTTTTTATGGCCTCTCTTTTCTTTGTGCTGTGGAAATGGTTGCTCATTTCCCATTCTCCTAAACGTCACGAGAAAACATGCCTTGCGCGAGCATTCAGGCCGGCGTTTGGAAATTTCAATTTCCAATGGAATTATGTATTCGTGAGATTTCCACGAAGCTTCTAGCAGTTTTTATTTTCTTCTGTGGAACGGTAAAACTCGTTCATTGAGAAATGATCAAATGAGCGACATCATTTGATGTCTGTTCTGGTTGATGATAAAATATCATAATCGGTTTCATGTTCCACTAAATGTTTTGTAAGATATTCCTGTGGGAAATTCAACTTACTAAAAATTTTAAAAAATGGGTTTTGAGAAAAAAAAATGTAATTCTGGAATTAAATGGTGTGACAAATAGTTTCGTATTAAATAGTTCGCATTTATAATGTTAATTATTTGGAAAACTTAATAAGGTCCTTTATAAGGATTAATTTATTTATTTAAGGGGCATTTATATTTATTATTGACACTGTAAAAACTTCAAGACCATTTACGAATTTAATTCGATTATGGAATCGAATTTCGTTTGAATTGATTTGGATCGAATTTGATTCGATTATTTGATTACGAATTTAATACGAACTTCAGAAACATCAGCGAAAGTTCCCGCGTCTATATCTGATTTAGACACTTTCAGTCTATAAACTCGGAATGGAAGAAAATTTTAGTATGGGAGAAAAAACAGCAAACTTCCACCAAACACCCTAATCAACAATGCGAGATTCTTTATACATATTGTAACAATCGCCATCGAGTCTCTTCGTTTCTGAAAACAGTAACTACAACATGTGGCTATTGGATTCAAACCTAGGGCTTCCTGCACATGTTGCCACCGGGCCATGAATTGTGCTAATAATAATAAAAATACTAAGGCAATAAAAGGAAATTCGATAATTTTTGCCATTCATAAAATTCCATACAGAATTACATTATATATAGATTTTCAAGATTTAGAAAACTTGATATTTTTCAATACATTACACCGAAAATGCGAATGAAGGTTATGCTAATTAAAAAAGGTTAAAAACGCTTAGGGGTGTATAAAAAAGTTTCCGTTGCATAGAAGAAGAAAAAAATAAATGATTGAATTTTTCCTTATTGCACTATTATTTAAATTAAACTACTCTGCAAATTAGAGCACGCATTAACGCAATGTTCAGGTTAGCGAGTCTCTTGCCCAAAAGGTTAAACAAATTATGTAAATTATGTTGAAAAAAATTTCTAAACAATCCATCTTCATACTTCAGCGAGAAAAGAATTCTCACAACAAAAATAAATGCACGATTTCATTTATAGTAAGAGAAAAGGTGATTTATTGTTTGCATTATAAAATAAGCAATTTACAAAACAAAAATAACTACTGAACGACGTTTATGTTAACAAACGTAATCTTTCTTAATCTTTACCTTTAAAAATAACTACTGAAAAGAATTATTCTTTCTAAATTCTTAAATTTAATCGTTTTTAGAATTTTTTTTAACTAATAGATTCATAATCATTCTTGAAATAACAAAAGTTGTTTTTCTGAATTTATTAAAACTATTTTTAACCCCACTTGATTCAACTGATACGCGCAAAAATCATAAATTTTTAAAAACTTAATTTATAAATAATTTGAATTAAAATTTATTTTTAAAAAATGTATTTTTAATAAAATTTTATTGATTTTTTTAATTTATTTTTAATTTTAATAAAATTTTAGCAAATTTAATTTATTTAATAATTATTTTAATTATTTAATTTATTTTATTCCTTAATTTTTAATTATTTTTGAATGCTATTCTTTTTTATAAAATTTTTAATAAATTTTTTAATTTTATTCTTTTTAAAAAAATTTAATAAATTTTAAAATTTATTTTTAATAAAATTATTTTAAGAAAAAAATTTTAATTCTTTTTTCAATAAAAGTAATATTTAATAAACTTGAAATTATCATTAATTTTTAAATTGTATAAACATTTAAAAACATAAGTGGCCAATTTTAAAAAAAAATAAAGAATTAATATATAAAAAACATTTATACACTTTCAGAAATTAGTTCTTCTAGTATAGAAAATCCTATATTTAAATTATAATTGATACGATGAATTGATATTTTTTTTACAGTGTACCTTTATTCACTAAATATTATAAAAGCCGCAACTATATTTGAAGAAATTTTGCAGAAAATATCTCTGGTTGCGGCTTTTATAATTTCAGCAAGATTTATTATAATTTTATGATCCTAAAATATGACAAATTGTAAATAATTTTCAACATTAATGCTTCTCTCACAATAATACTCCAACACCAAATATTACATTATATACTATGTAATGCAAAATAATAGTAAAAATAGTTTATGATAATTTATAGATAATTTTATAGATAATTTATAGATATAAGATAATTAGATAATAATATAATAATATAGATTAAGATATATATATAAAATATGTAGATTATTTATTTATTATAGATATATGGATTATTTTTTATATAATAATTTATAATTACATTTATATATATTTATTACATTTAACTACATTACAATATTAATTATATTTATATTACATTTATAATTAATAATTACATTATATATTTATATATTATATAATGTAATTATATAATTTACATCATATATTACCAATATATATTTCCCTCGGAAAAATTTTACTCCATTTTAAAATAAAGAAATTAAAATAACAGTTAGTTAACTTCGTCTAAAAAATTAAAAACAAATTATCAAAAGCATCTAATTTTTTATTAATTAGAAGTTAACAGCTTAGAACCTTAATAAAAAAATTCTTTCAAACTGTTTAAAATGGCATACATTATCATTAAGTGATACACAAGATATCCACCATACCTTGCATTGTTAATTTTCACAACGAATAGAGATTGAAATAACAGCAGCTTGTAAAAAAAATCATTGGTGCATAAAACTAGCATGTCGTCAACGGTCAAATCCCTCTAAATGACCGTTTCGTTCCGTCGATTTACACGTGAAAATGACAGTAAAAACAAGAATTAGAGCACGGAGCCTTCTTGTGGGTTATTGTGTATTTCTGAATAACGGTTGAACTTTTCTTATATAGATTATTTAAATATATGATTCATTTATACTGAAAGGGTTACAAAAAAATCAACATTATTTTTTTCTGATAGATTTTTTTCTGCATATATCAATGATGCTATTGAATATTATGATGGTAGACACCACTTTGATACGACAATGTTTTGTAATGCAGTATAGTAGAAAAGTAATATTTTTTGAGTAATATGCAATGTATGTAATACAATGTTAAATATTGTAATGGTGGACACCACTTTGATACTGCAATTTTTTGTAAAGCAGTAGGGTAGAAAAGTTATATTTTTTGAGTAATGTACACTGTATGTAATACAATGTTAAATATTGTGATGTGTTATACCACTTTGATACGGCAATGTTTCGTAAAACAGTATGGCAGAAAACTTAATATTTTTTGAGTAATATACACTGTATGTAATACAATGTTAAAAGTAATGGGGCCTGATAGCCGAGTGGCTAGCGCTCTGGCGCTCGGTATCAGAGGTTTCGTGTTCGAGTCCCGGTGATGCCATGGAGGCTTGTAGTGGTTCGGAATCCACTTTAAACCATAGATCCCGTCTAACATGAGAGTTGCGGGGGTATTGTTACACCGTGGCTTATCTTCAAACTACACGCAACCCCTGGGTAATGTTAAGTGAGTAACATCGGTGCAGCCCTTGCTTATGTCATAAAAGACAACTGTCTTAAGTTTTTGCCAGCTTCATTAGAAAAAAAAATGTTAAAAGTAATGCACACTGTAATTGCCCAGCTTTTATGTACCTTTTCTAAAGAAAGTCTGGATAATTCTTTTCAGGCAATCGTAATGTCGATGAGAAACTCTTTGGCACAGTAGCCACCGAATATAACCATTTTTAAAGCTTGATTATAGTGGATCAAACTTAAAATATTTTTACTTAAATTCTTTTATGAGAAGTACTTAAAAGTCATTGTTTTCTAAATGTCATATATGTCTTCACTTAATAAGTATATATGCGAACATATATGACCAATACAATGCGCTCTGGCCTTTGGTACCACAGGCTTCAGGTTCGAATCCTGACGGTGGTATGGATGTTTGGTATCCAAGTCAAACTGTAGGTCCAGGTCTAATTAGCCTAAACTGTGCAAAAAATTACCGTAGAGTGACAAACCAAACCAATATATACCCTTTTAATTATGATTGTGTAAATTAATACTTAATATAAATAAAAAATTTCACTAGTATTATTTATTCTTTTTTTAATGTTAAAAATATTAGTCATTATACACTGAAATGACAAAAGTCATGGGATAGCAATATGCAAATTTTCAGATGGCAGTAGCATCGCGTAGAACATGTATAAATGCGCAGTGCTTTCGCAGAGCTTTCATTTCTGTTCAAGTTATTCATGTGAAGAGGTTTTGACGTGATGATAACCGCACGACGGGAATTAACAGACTTTGAACGCGGAATGTTAGTTGGAGCTAGACGCATGGGTCATGCCATTTCGGAAATCGTTAGGGAATTCAACATTCCCAGATCCACTGTGTCAAGAGTGTGCCGAGAGTATGAAATTTCAGGCATAACATCCCACCATGGACAGCGCAGTGGTCGACCGCCTGCACTTAACGACCGAGACCGGCGACGTCTGCAAAGAGTCGTAAATTCTAACAGACAAGCAACACTGCGTCAAGTAACCGCAGAAATCAATGTGGGACGTACAAGGGACTTTTCTGTTAGAACTGTGCGGAGAAATTTGGCTTTCTTGGGCTATTCCAGCAGAAGACAGACTCGAGTGCCTTTACTGACAGAACGACATCGCTTGCAGCGACTCTCGTGGGCACGTGAGCATATCGGTTGGTCCCTAGATGAATGGAAAACCATGGCCTGGTCCGATGAGTCACGATTTCAGTTGGTAAGAGCTGATGGTAGGGTTCGAGTGTGGCGCAGACCCCACGAAGCCATGGACCCAAACTGTCAGCAAGACACTGTTCAAGCTGGTGGTGGCTCCGTAATGGGGTGGGCTGTTTTTCATGGCATGGACTTGGTCCTCTGGTGCGACTGGACCGAACATTGACTGGAAATGCTTATGTTCAGCTACTTGGAGATCACTTGCAGCCATTCATGGACTTCAGGTACCCAAACAACGATGGGATTTTTATGGATGACAATGCACCATGTCACCGGGCCACAACTGTTCGCGATTGGTTTGAAGAACATTCTGGACAATTCCAACGAATGATCTGGCCACCTAGATCGCCCGACATGAATCCCATCGAGCATTTATGGGACATCATCGAGAGGTCTGTTCGTGCCCAAAATCCTGCACCATCAACGCTTTCACAATTATGGACGTCTATCGAGACAGCATGGCTCAATATTCCTGCAGAAGACTTCCAACGACTTGTTGAGTCCATGCCACGTCGAGTTGCTGCACTTCGCCGGGCGAAAGGAGGGCCGACACGATATTAAGAGGTATCCCATGACTTTTGTCACTTCAGTGTATATTGATGAAACTAAAATTGTAACCTAACATAGAATATTTATAGATAGATCAACCGTATAAAACTGTAACAAAAAAAAAAAAACCCGAGTAATTAAATCATTTGATGGCCGTTAGTGTTATATCATTAGAAAATTTAAACATAGAAATATTTCTTGAATATTTGATTACATCTTTATTGTAAATATAATGCTCATAATTTTAATCAATTGGAATTATATGTAAAATAATAGCGATTAAAAATGATAAGTGAAAGCAGATTTACATTTAAATGTCTAAATTTTATCGTTTGTTGTTGTCAATTATGAAAATGTCGTATAAAAAAAACATTTTTTTTTTAATAATTTGATGATATCATTGCGCCATTGATAAAAAATCGCTATTAAAAACACAAAAATTATTCTACATATGTTTGTTTTATGTATTAAATGTACAATTTCGGTTATTTTCTTTATTATATTACTTTTCATTGATATGGAATATTGAGTCATCCTTTTAACGATACCGTAAAATGATATAATTCCATTTATCGTCATACAATTGTTTAAAATAATAATTTATTTGTTTTTAATTATTTAAACTAATGATTTATTTTAATTAAATAATTTATTTGAGATATATTTGCGAGTGTAGAAAATATAATTATAAAAATATTTACATTTAAAATATTACTATATTATATGTATTTTACGAAATATTTAATAAAAAATGTGGAACTCTTTTTTATTCAAACTGGCAACATGATGGAATTCAAAATATTTCATGGTTGCCATGGTAATCTACAGTATACAAATTCGTTCAGTCTGAAAAAATAAATGTGGGTGAGTGAAGTATCACATCCTTTGAATTCTAAACAACGATTTCAGTCACGGAGTGGGATTTTAAAATTATTTATGTTTTCATTGTATAAAATATAATACTGTTACGTTAAATTTTTTCTCTGAAAATATATTTAGTAAACGTTTTCAATACCAAAAACATTTTTATTTTTAACAAAAATGTTATATTTATCAATAGATAATAAAATTATGCAAACTAAAGAAATGTAATTAACATTTAAACCAATTATAAAGTATCTTTTCACTCCTGATTAAATAAAATGGGTAAATGCAATCTATTTTTTCAATTTTATTATAAATAAAACGTAAAAAATGAACACATTTTTTAAAAAATAAATATAAATAGATTTAAAGCAGGTTTTTTATAAGTTTTAACCTATGTTCTTTTGGTATTTTTTTTTCTTTAAAAAGTTATGATATCATTTATTACTAAAATTTATCATAGTAATAATAAATAAATACATTTTAATAAATGTCTTGAAATAATGAAAATTAATAAATTAAGATTATGTAAGAATTTAGTTCATTATTAATTTAATCTCTTTTTAACTTTATTTTTTATAATTCAAATTACTTTTTTCTTTTTAATTCATATATAACTGCTTTTAATAAAAGTAAAAAAAAGAAAACAAATTTCATTCAAAACATTAACACGATTATTTAATTTCTGAAATTCATTTTTAAACATAATTTTTAAATTGCATATTAGCTGATTCAAATTCTAATAAAACATTTAAATTAAAAATAAATTCTTAATACTTTCATTATAAGTATTATAAATCGAAATATATATATATATATATATATATATTAAATGAAGTACTCTAGAAAGAAAACAAATCTTTTCACAAACTTATATTCACAGAGCAAAAAAAAGAAAGATCTTATAATAACTTAAATAATAGTTCTTTCAGACGTCTTTATTGAATACGGTGTTAATGAACTAATAATAAAATAATAAAAACAATTACTTACTAACTAAAAATAGATTAACTTAAAAAAGAAACTTACCCATTGTCCATAGTTCTAAAGAACTATATGATCCAACATGTGCTTCTTCTTTTGTGTTCTTGTTTACAATCAGAATAATAAAAAAAACTGAACAGAAAAGAAAGAAAGCAGACGATTTGAGACGATGCGAACAGTTATCCACCTGAAGTGAAGCGAGCACCTTTTTTGCGACCACACGATAGCAGTTTCACCTGGATTATGCCGCTAGTATCCTTCGCTTGGTGTTGTAATTTTTCCCTATTTGGGAATGAAGTGAGAAAAGTTGCTGGAGCTTGTTCGTTTGCGAGGTGAGAAGGTGGTGGGAGCGACATCTAGGCCTGATCAAGTGAAATTTCTGAAGTGTCGTCTGTTCGTTTTTCTGAAGGACGCGGCAAAAATTCCGCTCATGTGGGTTAGTGAAAATGCAAAATCGATATTTTTTCAGGGAATTACTTTAGAAAAAAGAACAAAATAAAAGACATGTTGATTAGGTAACACTGTAACGAAATTTAAATATTTATGTTTTATATTTATACTTTTTTAACGTAGATAGAAGTTTTTCGGAGATGCCTACTTTAATGTACAGAGAATTTTCAATTTCCAAACAAGTTCCGTTCCAATTCTTAAGTCGAAAACTTTAATTAATTTGTTTATTATTTCATAAGTAAGAACTTTTATTTAATTAAAAATTATAATATTTAGATTGAGGTATTATTTTTCGGTTCATATAAATATTTAAATATCCTTGATATCTTTAGTACATATATATGATAAATTTTATGAAATTCACCAATTTTTTTTAATTTTTGCCAGTAAAAAACAGAATTTAAATTTTCCTTTCCCAATGATAAGTATTAAATATTTACATTTTGCCAGATGTTCATGCAAAAATCGTCATGTGTCTCAAGTTAATCTCATCTGAAAATTTTTTGTTAGTTAATAAAAATTGATTTGTTTCCATTTGCGAATTAGCTGCAACGACAGAACTCTTCTAAAATTGTAATTTTATGTTATATATATATAATTAGCTTCTCAGTCACAACGATAGAGGATAATACTGTACCTTAGTTCTGCGAATATTAAGAAAGTGTATTTATAATTATGTTGTAGTCATTTTTATTATCGATAATAAAACATTAATATGTTTACAAAATAGCGTTCAATTATATTTAATTTTTATATATTATATTAATTATTGTATATCATTAAATTATTATATATTAAGTTATTTTAGTTATTATATTTGGGGGGTGCTACTTACTGTTTTGTTTAAGAGCAATGAAAATTCTTCCTTTAACCTCGAAATTTATTTTCTTACACTTAAATATATAAGATTCTTGTTGCACACAAGATATACTATGAACAGCCCCTGAGAGATGGAGAGGTGTAATTAATATTATAGCATCTTTTCTCACGGGAGGACTTTTGTCATTCCATTCCCATGTATGTATGTTATTTGACAAGTATTTAATAGCAATCCATCACTCAAATTTGACAGCAGACAAGCAATATTGTGGTTATTTATAGTACATGCAATTAGTGTTTTGTACTAATGAGAATAACCTGTCACTCAAATCTGATAGCAGATATTTGGTATCATGTATAATGAGACTCAAGAAATTATTGAATGTCTGTGCAACCTTCACAGGTCGAAATAATTACAGATTGAATATGGACTAATGAATTGTTCCATCGTGATTGGTGATTAACCACAAGCTGAAAATGTCTACTCCATTGAGAAATGAGAGAAACCGACCTCCTTCCTGCTCTTGGCGTATTGTCTTAAAAGTAGGTTTTTGATGAAGAAGAGAGAGAGTTCTGTGACGAGTCGACGAGAAGTAATTTTCTTTTTTCTCTGAAGTGACTTAATAGGCCGGAGTTTCCATCTGTGAACCCCTTCTGGTTTCGTTTATCACGCCTTGTGATAGTTAAGGTCTGCCGCAGACCAGGCAATTAGATTCGACGTAGACTTGAGAACTCTGAAAATATCTGACCTTGAAGTGAACTGTACTTGTAATTTAATCGTGCACTTGTGTTCAAATTTTATTTTTAATTTTTCATTTCTTTGTATAATAGACCAGAGTTAATTATTTGTATATACATATATATGTATAGTACTTGTAAATAAAAATTAAAGTGTTCCCATGAACCAGAAAGTAGCCCTCTTCTTGAAGCCGTTATAGGTCTAATATAGGGCGAGACGTTACAATATTTTCTGGGAGGACTTTAATGAGTAATTGCTCTTCATTTGTGTGTCGTATGGGAGAAAACCAGGACAATTCCTACCATTCTAAAAACTATCAAGGAAAAAAATCACATACGCAATCACAATTACCTCCTAACCTTGTTTCTGAAAGCTGTGACTGCAACGTAAGCCGCTAATTAATTTGAACAATCGTCCTCTAGCTTGCAAATATGAAGAAAATAAAAGTTAAATAAAAAAACGAAAGATTGTCATATCAATGATTTTATTTGATATGGAGTGAAATTATAGTTTTATTGACGAAACTTTGAAAACTTGACATGTATGTCATTAATATAAATGAATGCTGCTTTTGAATGATGATCTATGAATACAATAATGGGTTTTTAATGCCCATGAAATATTATTCGATTGTCCTAACTAGACAAATGTTCTGCAGTCGCTCCATATTTATGAGAAGTTTCATCTTGCTAATTTATTTCAATTATTTAATAATTTTGTCCGTGGAAATATGATATTTTGGTCTTTTTTTTTCTTCCTACTGTTACAGCTGCGGAAGTGTTAGGTCACAATGCGAGTATAGATAACCAATGTCAGCTTGTTTCACCTTCAAATCAGCGAAACAATAGACATCAATTTAACTTAACTCAAGGCCGAAGAATTTATTTTGCATGCAAAATCATAGAATTAATGGCACAATTAATGAATTCAGTGGAAGAGAGACGCATCTCAAACATCATTTAGCTGTCTAGTCTCTGATGAAAAATAGTTTAGACACTAAGATAAATTTTCTCATAATTTCCTTATTATTTTTAAAATTGCTTTACTACATTTGAATTATTAAAAAAAAAACATAATTGTGTTTCTCTGCACAAAATTAAAAAAATTAATTACAAATTTTTTCTTTAGTCATTAATAATTTTTACATTACGATAAAGTCATAATTATTTGACGTTACGATTAACTTTAATTAAAAATGCGAAAAATAATAAAATGCTAATCTTTCTTATTAAATTTTAAGCCAATACATTAACTTAATAAGAAATTAAATTATTAGTATAAAAAAATAAAATAATTAATAAATAAGTATAAGAAATAAAATAATTATTATAAATATATAACTATTAATAAAATTATAATTATCAAAATTAATTATATTATAAATTATTATATTAATTATCAAATTAAATAAGAAATGTATTGTTGCTTTGATTTCTGTTGTAGTCTTACATGTAAATTAATTTTATATTTTCTGTTGCCTAATATAGCATTAATTTATATTCATATAAAACACGTGAAATCATTGATAATTTCTTCTCATTCTTTCTTTTTACCCATAAAATACATGGATATTGTTTTGGGAAGGGTTCGTTGCTTCCTTGACCACTTTCATTTTTTAATTTCTTGCACGAACTTTTTAATACATAACATTTTTAAATTTCTTTCACGAGATAATAATTCCATAATTAAATAATGTAAAATTGTTTTGAAAGATCGTCTGGTGAAAGAAAAGACATTTTTAATTCAAAGTGAAATGATTATTTTTAAAGAAAAGAAAATCGTTTGGAATTCTATAGTTTTTATTTTTCATTATATTATTTTTTAAATTTTTTATTTATTTATTAATTTTTTTTTTTTAAATCTCTTGCACGAACTTTTAATACATATTTTTAAATTTCTTTCACGAGATAATAATTCTATAGTTAAATAATGTAAAATTGTTTTGAAAGATCGTCTGGTGAAAGAAAAGACAATTTTAATTCAAAGTGAAATAATATTTTTAAAGAAAAGAAAATCGTTTGGAATTCTATAGTTTTTTTTATTTTTCATTATATTATTTTTTAAATTTTTTATTTATTTATTAATTTTTTTTTTAAATCTCTTGCACGAACTTTTTAATACATAACATTTTTAAATTTCTTTCACGAGATAATAATTCCATAATTAAATAATGTAAAATTGTTTTGAAAGATCGTCTGGTGAAAGAAAAGACATTTTTAATTCAAAGTGAAATGATTATTTTTAAAGAAAAGAAAATCGTTTGGAATTCTATAGTTTTTATTTTTCATTATATTATTTTTTAAATTTTTTATTTATTTATTAATTTTTTTTAAATCTCTTGCACGAACTTTTTAATACATAACATTTTTAAATTTCTTTCACGAGATAATAATTCCATAATTAAATAATGTAAAATTGTTTTGAAAGATCGTCTGGTGAAAGAAAAGACATTTTTAATTCAAAGTGAAATGATTATTTTTAAAGAAAAGAAAATCGTTTGGAATTCTATAGTTTTTATTTTTCATTATATTATTTTTTAAATTTTTTATTTATTTATTAATTTTTTTTTTTAATTTCTTGCACGAACTTTTTAATACATAACATTTTTAAATTTCTTTCACGAGATAATAATTCCATAATTAAATAATGTAAAATTGTTTTGAAAGATCGTCTGGTGAAAGAAAAGACATTTTTAATTCAAAGTGAAATGATTATTTTTAAAGAAAAGAAAATCGTTTGGAATTCTATAGTTTTTATTTTTCATTATATTATTTTTTTAAATTTTTTATTTATTTATTAATTTTTTTAAATCTCTTGCACGAACTTTTAATACATAACATTTTTAAATTTCTTTCACGAGATAATAATTCCATAATTAAATAATGTAAAATTGTTTTGAAAGATCGTCTGGTGAAAGAAAAGACATTTTTAATTCAAAGTGAAATGATTATTTTTAAAGAAAAGAAAATCGTTTGGAATTCTATAGTTTTTATTTTTCATTATATTATTTTTAAATTTTTTATTTATTTATTAATTTTTTTTAAATCTCTTGCACGAACTTTTTAATACATAACATTTTTAAATTTCTTTCACGAGATAATAATTCCATAATTAAATAATGTAAAATTGTTTTGAAAGATCGTCTGGTGAAAGAAAAGACATTTTTAATTCAAAGTGAAATGATTATTTTTAAAGAAAAGAAAATCGTTTGGAATTCTATAGTTTTTATTTTTCATTATATTATTTTTTAAATTTTTTATTTATTTATTAATTTTTTTTAAATCTCTTGCACGAACTTTTTAATACATAACATTTTTAAATTTCTTTCACGAGATAATAATTCCATAATTAAATAATGTAAAATTGTTTTGAAAGATCGTCTGGTGAAAGAAAAGACATTTTTAATTCAAAGTGAAATGATTATTTTTAAAGAAAAGAAAATCGTTTGTAATTCTATAGTTTTTATTTTTCATTATATTATTTTTTAAATTTTTTATTTATTTATTAATTTTTTTTAAATCTCTTGCACGAACTTTTTAATACATAACATTTTTAAATTTCTTTCACGAGATAATAATTCCATAATTAAATAATGTAAAATTGTTTTGAAAGATCGTCTGGTGAAAGAAAAGACATTTTTAATTCAAAGTGAAATGATTATTTTTAAAGAAAAGAAAATCGTTTGGAATTCTATAGTTTTTATTTTTCATTATATTATTTTTTAAATTTTTTATTTATTTATTTTTTAATTTCTTACACGAACTTTTTTATACACAACATTTTTAAATTTCTTTCACGAGATAATAATTCTATAATTAAATAATGTAAAATTTTTTGAAAGATCGTCTGGTGAAAGAAAAGACATTTTTAATTCAAAGTGAAATGATTATTTTTAAAGAAAAGAAAATCGTTTGGAATTCTATAGTTTTTATTTTTCATTATATTATTTTTAAATTTTTTATTTATTTATTAATTTTTTAAATCTCTTGCACGAACTTTTTATACATAACATTTTTAAATTTCTTTCACGAGATAATAATTCTATAATTAAACTAGAGGACCCGGCCACGCGTTGCGAGGTAGATAATGTTGATTTTTAACACTGTTTTAT
The DNA here is from genome assembly GCA_021605075.1 of Caerostris darwini. Classification (NCBI taxonomy): domain Eukaryota; kingdom Metazoa; phylum Arthropoda; class Arachnida; order Araneae; family Araneidae; genus Caerostris; species Caerostris darwini. Next base: position 366,199 of record BPLQ01000975.1, read on the forward strand.
AATTATTTTACCTAATTTAATTTTTAATAATCATTACTTTCATTTAACTAAGAACTAAGCGATGAACAATATTTCTTGTTAGTCTGTCTTTCGTCAAAATAAATAAATTCGATGGTTTTCGAACACGTGAGCATGCAACATACAGCTGCCCATGGGAGAAACACGGATTCTGAGGTTAGATTTTTTTGGTGGTCTTTTACTGAAATTGATAATTGAAAAAATACAATACAATTAAAATAAAATCGGGATATAATAAGAAAAGACTTTAAAAAAAATTCACAATAAAATACAAATGCAAACGATCGTTAAGATGCACGAACACCTTCGAAGGAATTTTTTTGAAATTTTTTATCTTTGTACACATTTTTGGATTGAATGTATCTAAAAACTAATGATTTCACATAAAAAAATTTCATCATTATTTTTTTAAATTTTTATAAGCTAAAATAAGGGTAAAAATGGCCAAAAATTGATACTGTTACAAAACCTGAAATCAAATCAATATTTTTTAAATTTCTGAGTTTGTATTTGTTTGTACTAATATTTTACAGTGAATAGACCTCTGGTAAATTTATATCTTTATTATTTATTATTTTGTGCTAGTTTAAATGCTGTCGACACAAAATTCTTCCAAAATTTGCATGTAATTCCAAGTTTAACAATTAAAATAAAAAATATTTATGTAGCTATAATCATTTCCCTGTAAATATTTATGAAAAACATAAATACAAAGTTTTGTAGCATTTGGATCAAAATTACTTGTGTTATGGTGTTTCACATGAAAACAAAAAGCATAAAAATTCATTCTGAGAAAAAGCTAAAAACAACTTTTAATTAGATATATTACTTTTAAAAGTGTTGTAAATATATTAGAATGCCATTGAATGAATATATTAGAATGCCATTATCAATTATCATAGTCTTATTTATTAAAAAATATAGTTTTATTTTTCCTTAAAGCTGTAAATATTTTCTGAGCTTTGTTTTGAAAAAGTTAAAATTTGCTCAACAAAATGTTTTTTTTTACAATTTCCTGCTATTTGCAAAGGCTTTTTAAAATGAAATGACCTGAATTTAAAATATTTAGCCTTTTTGCAAGTGTTTTGATTAAATATATTCAAAACCTTTGAATTTCACATAAAAATATCAACTTTAACTATTTTTTATACAATTTATTCTTTAAAATATGGATAAACATTGCAAAAATGTGATATTGTTGCAAAACTTTATAACTCAAAAATAAATAACACACAAATAGATTTTTCCTTTGCAAGTATTTTTATGCTGGGAATATCCTTATGTAGGTAATATACTGTTTTCAAATTTATATCTCAATTATTTATACATTTTTGTATGCTTAAAGTTTGTCGACACAAACTTTTTTTTTTACAAATTTACAAAAATTCTTAGCTTAAAAACTAAAATAAAAATAATTTATGGATTTAGGTTAATTTCCATGTTCTATTCCTTTCATACATTTGAAGAAAAATTTTACATGAAGTTTCAAAGCATTTAGAAAAGAAATATTTTTATTATGATGTTTTAAATGAATACAAAATGCATAAAAATTCAAATAAGAAATAATTAAAACCAACTTTTAAATGTAAATAAAAAAAAATGTACATACATAAAAATGTTATTGAGCTTTAAATTCTCCTTTATTAATATAAACACTTATTTATTTGTTTTGTTTTCTTTAAATAACTTCCAACTTAAAAGTACCATTTATCAATTTTTCTTTGCCAATATTCAAATCACTCAAATTTATAACTCAAATTCTTTGTTTTTCAAATAACAAAAGTTTTTAAAATAAAATGTCCTTGATTTTCAACTTGCAACTATTATAATACCTTTTATAAAATTTTAATGTTATCATCATATCAAATAATTGCAGAGTTTACTTCATTTTCACACTTTTCAAAAAATCCTTAAAATTCATCATCTTTCTTTAAAATTATATTGTCTATATTATATTATCTTGTTAGATCACATTTCATTTTAGAATTCTTAATCAAATACAACACATGTTGACAAACTTTAAGCATAGAAAAGTTCAATGTTTTGATTCATAACTTTTCATTCAATATATTTTATTCCAATTCAAATTTAGAAAATGTGTTTTTTCTTCTTCACAAAAAATATTTTATTATTTTATGATGAAAGAAATCACAAAACAAATGGAAAAGTTAATGAGCTTTAAGTTCTCCTTTATTAATATAAACACTTATTTATTTGTTTTGTTTTCTTAAAATAACTTCCAACTTAAAAGTACCATTTATCAATTTTTCTTCGACAATATTTAAATCACTCAAATTTATAACTCAAATTCTTTGTTTTCCAAATAACAAAAGTTTTTAAAATAAAATATCCTTGATTTTCAACTTGCAACTATTTTTTAATACCTTTTATAAAATTTTAATGTTATCATTATATCAAATAATTGCAGAGTTTACTTCATTTTCACACTTTTCAAAAAATCCTTAAAATTCATCATCTTTCTTTAAAATTATATTGTCTATATTATATTATCTTGTAGATCACATTTTATTTCAGAATTCTTAATCAAATACAACACATGTTGACAAACTTTAAGCATAGAAAAGTTCAATGTTTTGATTCACAACTTTTCATTCCATATATTTTATTCCAATTCAAATTCAAACTTAGAAAATAAAAAAAAAATATTGATAATCAAATCAGGTAATACTTACATACATTTGATTTATTTCTCATAGAAATAATATAAATTTCATACAATATAATTTTCACAAAATTTAAAGTAGTACATAAAACAATAATATTCAGAACATGAGAATTTTATGTTTATGTAGTACAGGCATCGAGACACGGCGCCATCTAACGTACCTTATATTGTGATATATCTTTCGTCTGTGGTGGAAACAAACTTTTTACTCCAACGATGAAATTAGTGCAAATAAGAATTCTGCAATTAATTATCGAAATAGCAATAAAATAGTCATTATATTATTCGAAAAATGAAGCTACGAATTCCTCCTAATTGCAGTATTGCAACCCTAAAGAAATTAAAAAATTGGCGAAAATTCAGGGTTGCAAGATTGGCGACTTCCTCAATGGTAGATTTTAACCGATTTTGCAATTAAATACGATAATAATATAAAAAAAATCTGAATAAAAACTATCCTATTTCTCAAGTTGGAACAAAACACACATTTAAAAAAAAAAAAAAAGTTAAAATCGGATGGTTAGTTTCGGAGTTCATCGCGGACAAACATAATAGGACTTTCAGCAATAGAGTGAAAAAAAAGTAGGATTGACTTTAAAAAACTTTTTTTTATATTACTTGTTTTTTATTTTTCATTAGATTATTTTCTTTAATTTTTAATTAATCTATTTTTTTTAATACGCTTTTATTAGCTTCACCTGTATGTTTGTATGTATGTAACTGACTTTTTCCCCTGTTTCTCCTCATATAAACTATTTAAGCTGCAAAGAAACATTTACAGGCATCTTTCAGAAAGAAAACAGTTGATTCTTTTTAATACGCTATTATATTAGTTTCACCTGAATGTTTGTTTGTTTGTAACTGACTCTTTGGGCTCGATTTTGCCCTACTTTAAACGATCCGATTTAATTTAAACGTTGTAGACTTATGAAGGACCAACGACACTAAAATAGTTTGATAAGTTTATTATCTCATCATGATTAAGATCGCCAGGATTAGAGATTTTATTTTAACTTATGAAGAGCAATTTAACCCATGTAGAATGAAAGTATTCAGTATAGACATTCAAACTTACGTGGGACAATGGATGACGCGCCTGACTACGGATCAGGAGGTTCCCTGTTCGAATCCTGGCTGGCTCGACATATTCGCATTTAGGCTTTGTTTTACTCACAATTACAATTACACCTCATTTAAATATTATAGTTTAAAAGCACTAAAAAACATGCTTTTAGAGTTAATCAAACTAAAAAGTAAAAAATAATTAATAGTTTAAAAATACTAAAAAATCACGCCTTTAGAGTTAATCAAACTAAACAGTAAAAAATAAATGAATAGTTTTAAAAAATTAAAAAACACGCTTTTACAGTTAATCAAACTAAAAAGTAAAAAATAAATTAATATTTAAAAAAATAAAAAATACGCTTTTAGAGTTAATCAAACTAAAAAATAAAAAATAAATTAATAGTTTAAAAAAACTAAAAAATCACGCCTTTAGAGTTAATCAAGCTAAAAAGTAAAAAATAATTCTTAACATAAGAATAAAATGACTGACAAGAAAAGGAATGTCACTGTTCTAAAAGCGTGGGGTGCTTTGTGTGACATTTTAAAACTAATTCTGCATTTCGGAATGAAACGAGTGAAAAATTATAACGATTGATATCGAGCACCCCACGCTTTTACACTCATGTCCATAAATTAAGGATAATTCAGAATCACACAGAAATTGAACTCTAAAATAAAAACTTCACCTGTAGAATTATCACACACATCTTGAAGAAGAATATGCAAATTACAGGAAACCACCAGATGGCACGGATAGTACGTCACAATGAAGAGAGTGTAAGAGAGGGGTATATAAGGAATGGTGGCAAAGAAGTAAAATTGTTCACAAGCGCTTTAAAAGCCTTTCAGTGCAATAACCGCATAGTTATGGCACAAAGGAAGCATTTGGATGATTTTTTTGGTGGTAGAATTATCGGACGACTGGAATGTGGACGTACCCAGCTGGAAGTATCCGTGGAACTTGGAATCACCCAGAGTGTCCTCTCCAGACTTTGGCAACGATTCCAAGATGATGGTAATGTGAGTAGATGTTACAGCATAGGTCGCCTCCGAGTAACAACGCCGAATGAGGACCGGTATTTAGCAGTTACTGCCAAAAGAAACAGACGTCAGCACAGCATCAGACCTGTCTCGTCAGCTCTCTTCAGCTACCGGTACGACAGTTTCAAGGCAGACCGTGTACAGACGCTTAGGGCACATTGGTCTATATGCTCGTAGGCCTGTCAGATGTGTTCCACTTACCGCAACTCACTGTCGCCTGCGATTAACCTGCAGTAGACATCATGCATTGTGGACACCGCAACAGCGGTCTGGTTTAATGTTTTCCGACGAGTCCAGGTTTAGTTTGCAGTCTGATTCTCACCGGACTTTCATATGGAGAGCGGCAGGTACCCGTTACCACCAAGAGAACACCATTGAACGACACAGTTACGGTGGTGCAGGATGGCTCGTTTGGGGAGGAATTATTCTTGGTTCCAGAACTGACCTGCATGTTCAGAGTGTAACGATGACAGGCCACATCTATCGGGATGTCATTCTGGAACAACATGTACGTTTGTTTCGGGGTGCCATGGGTGCTGAATTTCTGTTTATGGATGACAACGCCCGTCCTCACCGTGCAAACATTGCAGACGAATGCCTTCAATTGGAGGATATCACCCGTATGGATTGACCAGCATACTCATCGGACTTGAATCCAATAGAGCATGTGTGGGATATGCTTGGCCGACGAATTGCAGCCCGTTAACCCCCTCCTACCTGTCAAAAGGAACTTCGGAGGGCATTGCTTGATGAGTGGTGTAATATTCCTCAAGATCAGATTGATAATTTGATACTCAGTATGCCTAGGCATTGTAAGGCCTGTATTGCATCGTCCGGGAGACATACTCCATATTAACCATCATACTAACCATGTTATACTGTTTTTTGTAAATAGGTTCTTTTTTGAAATTTGCTCCAGGGAGTAAAAATCGCAATTTTTATTAATTATGTCAAACATATAGCATCTTTTTTTTTTTTGCTCTTTACCTTTGTTTAATAAATAGACTTTACAAATAAGTCAAATTTGTTTTGCTTCTGCCTCTTTCTTTGCCTGAACTTCATTATCCTTAATTTATGGACATGCGTGTAGAACAGTGGCATTCATTTTCTCGTCAGTCATTTTATTCTTAAGTTAACAGTTATTTTTTACTTTTTAGTTTGATTAACTCTAAAATCGTGTTTTTTAATTTTTTTTTAACTATTAATTTATTTTCCTCCTCACTTCATCCCCATACATACTGCAATGTATCTCCCTACCAGTTAGAAAGGTAAGTGCGGAACATCGGAGGGCCTCATGTATTATACGAAAAGACTATTGAGGGTTGTTAAGGGTAGGACAGTACATCCCGGAAGGACATTTAAAGAAAATTATTACTCGTTTGCGCGTGTTGTATCGGAAGAAACCCGTAAAAATTCCTCCAGGCAGTCTATCCATGGGAAATGTTTTACACACATTATTACAATCAGTTCGTTTCTAAAACCAGTGACTAAGATAGTCCCGCTAGCGGATTTGTACCTCAGCCCTCTTGCATTCTAGCTGAGCAAGTTGTCACTCGCCACGAGTCGGGCTTCCTCTGATCCTAGATATGTTGGTTGTTGAGAAATAAGGGTTGAATTTGGAGAAGGTTTCAATCTCAGTGTATCTTAATTACAGTGTCCTAAGCAGTCTTACTCCCATGAGAGATACTTTACAGATATTGTCACAATTGCGTTCAATCTTATCGTTTCTGAAAGCAGTGACTACAACAATTCCACCAACAGTTTTGTACTCAACCCTTTTACACGCTAGTTGCCACTGGCAACGAGTCAGGCTTCTTCTGATACTCCGGCCTGATGGCCAATTGGCTAGCGCTCTGGCCTTTGGTACCACATGCTTCAGGTTCGAATCCTGGAGGTGGAATGGATGTTTGTTAGGGCTTCGGAATATACATTATGCAGTAGGTCCCGGCCTAATTACGCTAAAGTATGCATAAAATGAGCGACCGCCAAATAAGGACATTAATAATTATGACCGTAGAACGACAAATACAAAAAACCCCTGCCAGTTAGAAAGGTAAAGGCGGAACATCAATGGGCCTCATGCATAACACAAAAAGACCATTGATGATTGTTAAGGGGAAGACAATGCCTTCGGGAACACTTTTAGGGGTAACTATAACGCATTTGCACGTGTCGTATTGGTGGAAACCTGGAAATAATTCTCCTAGGCCGTCATGACTATCCATGCTATATGCTTCACATACATTGTCACAGTTTCTGAAAGCAGTGACTACCACAATTCCACCAGCGGATTTGTACTTCAGCCCTCTTACGCGCTAGTTGCCACTGGCAATACGTCGGCTGCTTCTGATTTTAGATATGTTGGTTACTGAGAAATAGTTGAATTCGGGTTGAATTTGGTGAAGCTTTCACATTCAATTGGAAAAGGTCTCAATTTTCAACGTCTTTTAATTATAGTCTTTCACAAAGGTAGAATGAATACTTTAGCCAAATTTTTTACAATTGGAGTGGCGCTTATTAGAGTTTTGTCTCTTTGTAACGCAAATAATAGCCTCATTCGTTAAAGAAATCCTCCAGGACACCAATTTTACCCCTTTATCTTCGCTTTCGTAAATGATCTCATGTAGAAGACGGGGAAAATGGGGTAAAATAAAGCGACACTTACAATGCTAGAGCGATCGAATCTTGAATCAATCATATGTGATTGTATTTTTATGTGGTCTTTTTCACGCATGTTAATTTTATACTTCCGCCAGTAGAACGAAGAGAAGAACGTTTCAGGTGATCCAATATACTACAGTGCCCAAAAAGTAAGACCAATTTTTATTTTTTTCAAGAACTCTTTATTTATTCTTCCAAATTTATTCCACCGCCTTCGAAGTAATCCCCTCCGGACACAATGCACTTATGCCACCGTTTTTTCCAATCCTCAATGCATGCTAAAAAGTCATCGGCAGGGATGGCCTACAAAGCGCGCAGCAATTCACGTTCAATCTCTTTAATCGACCCAAAACGATGTCCCAGGAGTGGTCTTTTGAGTTTAGGGAATGGCCTGAAGTCGCACGGTGTGATACGGTGGTTGTGGAATGATATGGGTTTCATTTTTGGCGAAAAAGTAACGAAGAATCAATGCAGTGTGAACTGGCGCATTATCGTGATGCAAAAACCAATAGTTGTCTTTCTATAAGTGTGGCCTTTTTTTCGAATAGTTTCACGCAAATGACGTATAACACTCAAATAAAATTCCTTGTTGACAGTTTGACCGTGCGGAAGGAATTCATAATGCACCACCACACCACGGTAATCGAAGAAAACAGTCAAGATGATCTTGATTTTTGAGCGACTTTGGCTTGCTCTTTTCAGTATTGCTTCACTTTTGTTACGTTATTCGCTCGATTGATCGGTTGTTTCCGTGTCGTAAGCATAAATCCAAGTCTCATCTCCGGTTATGATGCATTTCAACTTGTCCTGATAGACAGAAAGCATTGTTTCACACACTTCAACGTGACGATGTTTTACCAAAAAATTTCAATGTTTTCGGTACCAATCGAGATTTGACACGTTTGAGGCCCAAAACATCTTTTAAAATGGAATTCTGAAGTTCCAACATCATCAGCAAGGTCTCTAATTGTAAATCGACGGTTTGCAAGCACCAAATCTTTAATTTTTCGGACGTTAGCTTCGTCGGTTGAGGTTGATGGTCGACCAGAGCGCTCTTCGTCTTCAACGCGTTCTCTGCCTTTTTTTAACTGTTTATACCACTTGTAGACATTTCTTTCCAGATATTTTGCTCACCGAATGCCCTTTGCAACATTCTATACGCTTCCGCAAACAAAATTTAATGTAAGTCCTTTGCTCAATTAATTCAGACATTTCAAAAATCGCCGAAATCACTTTTAGTGTTTTCACCAAGCGTAATTAAAACACTAATGAATATTTTGACGTCAAATTTCCCACAGATGTCAAGGATAGTGCCAACAACCTAAAAAAAAAAAAAAAAATTGAAATTCCATATGCCCAGGAAATCTAAATTGAAAATTGGTTTTACTTTTTGGGCACAGTAGTATATGTACAAATCTTACTTGATGTTTTTTCAGTTTTTTAATTTCATACTTGGATTCAAAAACTTAAGGTTACTCCGCGTCCCTTGTTTTCAATTAGCCAGACTGAATAGTGTTTGCCAGCTGCATTAGAAAGAAAAAAAAAAAAAAAAAAAAAAAAAAATTCATTTTTATAATATAAATATAATGAAAAAATAATATTATTTAATAAAAAGTAAAAAAAGAATTTTATGAGTAATATTACACTGTTTTATTAAGTGTTTCGAATTCAACTTCTGTTTTAAATAATCAAGCGATGAATTGACTATTAAATGATTCATATTTATAATTTTTTTAATATTTATACAAATTTAATATCTTAGACATATTTCATAAGTTAGAGATATTAAGTTACATATTACACACATTAGTTTGACATATTTCATAACTGGAAAAAAAATTGGCAAGTGCATAAACGCGACAAATTTGGCGATTTTTGAAATAACGCCAGCTGTTAATTAAACTTTTTACCGAATTTTACCAATAAAAAAGATATAATACTGACCGCAATGTGTGCATCTCTGGACTATTTTTTTACTTACATTTTTCGTTTATAATGAATACTCTAACATTAAATCTCAGCAGAAGTAAACTAGAGCTAAAACTTATTGTATATTTTAATTTTTTATTAAATCTGAGAGTATGTCAAAAATAATTAACATTAAGACTTATTAGATTGGAACGTTATTTAGCCCACACATTTGACAAAGAAAATGCGCCAAATTTAATATCTCCAAGTTAGACATATTTCATAATTAGAAAAAAACTGACTAATGCATAAATGCGCCAAATTTGGCAATTTTTAAAAATAACGCCAAGTGTGGGTTAAATTTCTTTTTTACCAAATTTGGTAAAATTAAATTTTTGCAAACTATCTTTCCATTTTTCGTTTATAATGAATACTCAGTTTAACATTAAATCTCCAAGTAAACTAGAGGTTCTATATTTTCTTTTTACCAAATTGTTACAAAAAAATTATCGTAATAAAGTTTGAATGTCTATTATGCATCTCAAAGACTATAGCCAAATTTTAATTTCTAAATTATACATATTTTAATTTAAAATAAAATATGAATAAACGCGCCAACTCGATTTTTTTAACGAGTGTGGGTTAAATCTTTTTTCAGTTACAATAAACTAGAGCTAAAATCTCTGACTATATTTTTTATATATTTTTTTAATTTCAACTTAACATTAAATTTTAGCAAAAAATAAACTTATTCTATATTTGATTTTTTTTTGTGTTTCAAAAGTAATGTCGACTTTTTTTGCTGTTTAGTCCACACCTTTGGCAAAGAAAATTCGCCAAATTTTAATATCTCTAAATTATACATATTTCATAATATTAAAAAAAAATGACTAATGCATAAACGCTCAAAATTTGGCGATTTTTTAAATAATGCCGAGTGTGGGTTAAACTTCTTTTTTTAAGACTTGTTACAATAAAATTGATGTAAGGCTGACCACAGTCTGTGCATCTCTGGACTATATTTTTTATACTTCTATTTTTTGTTCATAATGAATACACAATTTAACATTAAATCTTAGCATAGGTAAACTGGAGCTTAACTTATTCTATATTTTAATTTTTTTAATATGTTTCAAAAGCAATGATCATTATGACTTTTTAAATTGGAATGCAGTTTAGCCCACACCTTTGGCAAAGAAAATGTGGCAAATTTAATATCTCCAAATTACACATATTTCATAATTTGAAAAAAAATATTGGCTACTACACGAACGCGCCAAATTTGACGATTTTTGCAATACCAACAAGTGTGGGTTAAACTTTTTTTTTACATACTTGTTACAGTAAAATTGATATAATACTGACCACAGTCTGTGCATATCTGGACTATATATTTTTAATTTCCATTTTTCGTTTGTAAGAAAACTCAATTTAGCATTAAATCTTGGCCTAGGTAAACTACAGCTTAAACTTATTCTATATTTGAATTTTTTATTAAAATTTGAATGTGTATCAAAAATAATTATCCTCGTGACTTTTTATATTGGAAAATCGTTGAGCCCACGCCTCTGGCAAAGAAAATGCGCCAAATTTAATATCTCTACACTATACATATTTCATAATTTGAAGGAAAAAAAACTGGCTAATGCATAAATACGCCAAATTTGGCAATTTTTGAAATAACGCCAAGTGTGGGTTAAACTTCTTTTTTATCGACTTGTTACAGTAAAATTGATATGACCACAGTCTGTGCATCTCTGGACAATATTTTTTTTATTATCATTTTTCGTTCATAAAAAACGCAATTTAACATTAAATCTTGGCATGGGTAAACACAATTGCGCAAACATTAAATATACCTACATTTTCTTTCGATAAAGGCATCTCTTCGTCGAATTCTGCTGGGGCAATCTCCTTGGCGACGACCTTTGCTTCCACCACGCACTTTGGACACTGGCTCAAGGTCACGGAATCCCACACATTGTTGTGATATCTTTCGCAATTAAAATACTCCGGCCAGCTTGCTCAAGCATCGTGAAGGCTAAGCAGGGGGGTGGAGCTGCTAAGCATGGTATCCAAATTGCATATTTCACAGAGATATTTGGCTTTTGTTGGTTTGTTGTTGTTGTAGAAACAATCCCACAGGGGAAATGATGTTGAAATAGCAGTTATTGTAATTTTCGATTCAAGACATTTTGATAGTTATGACATTAATTATGAATCAGAATAAGGTAGGTGATTCCTTGAAAAAATGTACACAAACAGTTTCTAAGAATTATAATGAGTTGATATTAATTTTAATTACATCAGCTCGTTTCCTTACAAGATACATTAAAAAATAAATTTATTCAAAAGGCATTTTTAAATATCTATCAAACCTAAGAAAATTCTTTTCATGGAAGGATGTTTTTTGAAAAAAAATTCCTTTCTGTTCAAAATGCTTCCTTTATTATTTTAAGTTAATATAAAAGGCACCTAGATTTAATATGTTAACGAAGTTATTCTCAGATTACCAAGTGTGACGTATTTAATACAGTTAGAAGTTAAATTAACCTAAAATAAATTAAAAATTTAGTTAAAGAAAAAGAAAAAAATTTAATTTTAATTGTTTTGCATAAACAGAAATTTTAATTACTCAAAATTACTTCTGAAAAGAAAGAAATTTAAGCCCGACTCATGGATCGGTGGCAACGCGCGCCGCTGATGAGCATTAGGGCGGAGTTTCAATCCGCTGACGGCTTTATTATAGACAGTGGTTCAAAAAACAAGGAGCCTCGATGACGTTTGGGATGTTTAGCAACTTGCCTCGTTAGTCGGACTACCTGGTGGAAGTCTGACTAACGAGGCAGACTACCTGGTGGACTACTTCCACTTACAGGTACTCCATCACAAAAGCTGCCACACCCTCCCCTTTCTGTCCTTCCATGAAACTACATGAGTTCTTGGACTTGGTCTAGAATCTTGGACTTGGTCTTGGACAGGTCATCTGTCTACCTGATGGGGATAAGAAAAAAGTAAACACTACCTAAGTGGGATAAGAAAAAATATTCAAAATTTAAGTTTTAAAACTATAAAAAAAACTTTTCACAACAACAACATATTTCTGTAGAAATTGTTTATTATAATTTTTACAATTATTTAGCTGTTGTTAAATAAAAAAATTAAGTATTTCTGAATTACATAAAGAGAATTTTCTGAATATACATTAAACAAAAAAATTTCTTAAAACAAACAAAATAAACAAAAATTACAGTGAAAATAAAAAAAATAGTGTGTATAATTATAATCAAAGGTGAACAACTGGATTTATGCTGTTTACTAATACTTTTAAATTTCTGTGAAAATGATCGCTTTAAAATTTGTCATAAAAATTATTTATAGTTACTGTTTAATATGAATTCAATGTAAAATATTAATAATAACTAATAAATAACTATTACTTTTCTCATTCTATATATTATCTCATCATTTTTCGTTATCATTTTCCTTTTCATGTAATATTATTATAAAAAGCTATTTATCGAATATATTTAAGATTTATGTATTGAATCATTCTGGCGACATACAGTAAAATGAATGTAAATTTGTTTTTAAATGTAATGCAATTTTGTTTTTTAAAACTTTAGCAATTCTTAAAGACAACGAAATCCTTTGAATACAAGATTCTTATCCTATATAAAAATAATTAAATTTTTAACAATAGTAAAATAAACTACTTATTACCGTTTATGGGTTTCATTTTATTTGCTGATTCGTCATTTAAAAGTGCAGCGCACTCTTAATCTTAAATGATTCAATGATTAAAAAATAAGGATGTCTTTCCTTAAAAACTAGGCAGATTTAAAACATCTCTGAAGATTTTCTGTGGATTCTTTTGCTCTCCTTTATTGAAATTTGGAATTCTCTTTTTATTTACATCAGTGAAAAGTTCTCTTCCACTTATGTACGCTTTCAAAAATCCACTGAGGGGTGATAAAAAAAAATTTCCTTCCAGAATCTCTTTTAGGAATTGGCCCACATTTGCATTAGGTATGAAAGGAAACTCCCACCAGGCATTCTGATTATCAATACGAGGCGCTTTTACACTTTGTTACTATCGACGCTTTTCATCTACGAAAGCAGTGACGCAAGAGATACCACCAACGGATTGAAACATGTCTCCTGCAAACCAGCTGCTCACGTTGTTACTTTTCTTTGTTTAACGTCGGTAAGCCTTATGTTCCACTGATGTAGGCCAGCAGTCAGTTAGGGGACAACATTTAGATTAGGATTGGAGATTTTTTAGAAGAAAAAAACCATAATATCCCCAACCATAGAAAAGAAAAACCATAATATTCCCAACAGGCAACCACGCTATCAATGAAAGACACTTTTTACATATGTTGTCACAATCACCATCGAATCTCCTCATCTCTGAAAGCAGTGACTGCAACAGACGTCATTGGATTTGACCCTGAGCCCTCCTGCACTCTAATTTGCAAGTTATTATTGAGCCACCAGTTAATATTGTAAGTAATTGATATATTCTAATCATTTGGTATCGTATATTATGTTGTTCAAATTCTTCTAAAACATTTTTCCTCTAGAATAAAATTGTTACTGGTGCTGGATTATTGAAATAAAATCAGTCACAAAAGCCAACATACAGCTTCAAAAACCACATAATTGAATATTAATGCCATTATAGGGCCTGATGGCAGAATGAGTAGCGCTGCGGTGCTTGATGCAGCTGATTTCGGGTTCGAGTTGCGGCGGTGTCATGTGTCATGTTTGTGTCAGTGGTCGGAATCTACTGTAAACCTTAGGTCCCGGTCTAATATGGCTGCTGGGCGTAGAGCTGACAAACTTACTCCGATTTTGTAAGTATCAATGTATTCAGATCCCAATAGCTTTCATGGGTATCAATGTATTCAGATCCCAGTAATTTCCATGGATCCAACGTTCTTCATGCGAATCAGAACCCATCAAAGAAATTGGTTTAATTTAACCAATTTCTTTGATTGGCCTGGTTATGAAGGGATTTTTTTTCGAAGCACTCTGCCTTGATATACTTCATATCGGAGGATACTTTTAACTGTTTCCCCATTAACACTCTTATTTGCTGCCATAACATATTCCATTAACTGAGGAGCGGTCAATTTGTTTTTCAGTTTTAATCTCACTAAATTACTCAAACTCCTTGGCAGTGCACAATGAGGTTTGTTAAAAATATGTCCAGTTGTTTTGTAAATCCTTATAATAATGATCCAGTATATCCCAGTGATTCTCAATCTTTTTGAAATCTGGACACATTTAAAAACTTACATATAATTATAAGCACACTATATGCAAATTTCTGAGAAATAAGCATCTGCTACTAATGCCACAAAGTTTTATATTCATGTGGTCAACTCCACGGATTACTATTTACAGACTGCAGAGTTAAAGAGGCTGCAATGGAATTTATCATTGAAAATCATATAGACGCTATCGCTCCTAGTAGTCAACCTACGCCCTGAATGGCCGAATGGCTACCGCTGTGGCGCTCGGTACCACAGGTTTCGGGTTCGAGTCCCGGCCGGGCCATGGATGTTTGTAGTGGTTCGGAATCCACTTTAAACTGTAGCTCCCGGTCTGTTTAGCCTAAAGTGGGCATAAGATGACCGTAGAGCGACAAACCAAACCAAACCTGGTAGTCAACTATAGAAGTTACTGTTCCTATTCTCACAGAAACTTTCTTTGGCTCATTATTGCTATTTTGAGACTTTTTTTGTATAAAGAAAAAGAAAAAAAGCAAACGAAAGGTTAGTTGTTTGTTAGCTGTCTTTGAACGGGAATACTGACAAGAAAAAGAGTAATTATATTTATTTTTATATCTGGACACATCGGGCCTGACTGGCCGAGTGGCTAGCGCTCTGGCGCTCAGTACCACAGGTTTCGGGTTCGAGTCCCGGCGGTGCAGGGATGTGTGTAGTGGTTCGGAATCCACTTTAAACCGTAGGTCCCGGTCTAATAGGATCGTAGAGCGTTGCGGGGGGGCATTGTTACTCAGCGTCTGTGGCTTACCATCACGTTACACGCACCCCCTGGTAATGCAAAGTGAGTAACGTTTGTGCAACGCTTGCCTTAAGGCATCCATGACGTCCATGTCTAAGTGTTTGCCAGCTGCATTGGAAAAAAAATATCTGGACACATGTCTCTGGAATACCACAGATCGCACCTTTTGAGAACCACTGGTTTAAACAATAGAAAACTTTTCACAACAATTTTTGCAATTTCAGTCTAAAATTTTTTTTTATTTCTCCTTAATTTAGTTGTCGCCTGATGGCTAATTGGCTAGCGCTCTGGCCTTTTGTACCACAAGCTTCAGATTCAAATCCAGGCGGGGGCGTGGATGTTTGTTTGTGGCTCGGAGCTCACGTTAAACTGTACGTCCCGGTCTAATTAGTCTAAAGGATGCACAAAATGACCGTAGAGCGACAAACTAAACCAAACCTTAAATTAATTATCAAATTCCGAACGTTAAATGTTCTGTCTTGGAATGATTTTTAACTGGAACCGTAAGAACATAAATTGCTGAACGCATGCTCAAGCTTCTGTTTACAATAATGTTATACGATATTTTTTTGTTTCATGCTAAATAAGAATGAAATTATGTGTCGTTGTAGTAAATTTATTGTTTCCGAATATTCATAATTTCTTAAATGTCTTATTTTAATGTGTGTTGCGTTGATTTATATGATTGTCTGTATACATCATGGCGTATTGAAATCAAGGCAAGACAAGATAAGCATCTAGAACTACAGGGAGTCAAAAAAGGTATGTCCTTATTTTAAATGCCTTGATAATGTAAAACCTTAAATAAATTACTTGACTTTGTATGTAATGAATTGTATGAATTAAAAGTGCTGCAGTTGGGCAATTTACAAAAAGATAGTTTTAAGCCATACAAAAAAAGTTGCAACATTCTTTAAAAAACACAAAATTATTATATCAATATAAAGCAACAGTAACAAAATATTTTATCGAGTTTTTTCTGAAATTATGGCAATTTTTAAAGTCTTAAAATCATTGATTTTAAAATTATCTTGGTCAAACATAAAATACATTTGTGTAATTTGATTAAAAGATGCAACTTCATTTATTTATTTATTATTTTGTATTTTTAACTAAATTTCTTCATTTCATTAGATGTTTATTTTAGTTTTGATTTTTTAATTATCATTTTTTCAATTGTAATTGCAAAATATTTAAGTCTCTGGTCATCTGCGCCTTAGATTACCTAATTACTACCGACTACTTTTTCTACCTGATTTAAACTCCAATCTCTTCATCAAACCCTCATTTCATCATCCGGTTACTCATTAAATTGTATGCTTTTCAATTACACAGAATATTACATAAATACGCCGAGATTCAACAATGTGTATAATTTCCAGGAGTACTTATAAAGCCCATTCCTTTACATTACATAACTCTCTGGTATTACAGTACATGGTGAACGAGGTCTTCCGCCTGCTGGCAGATTTTGAGACAGAAGATATTATCATTTTACAGGGTTGGGTTGTCAGCCCTCCCAGTGTTCTACAGTCATATTAGATCGTGATCTACTGTTTAAAGTAGATTCCGATACACTATAAATATCCATGGTACCACCAGGACTCGAACCCGAACCCGAAAACCTGAAACCCGAACTTGAAATCAGCCCCGAGCGCCAGTCACTCTGCCATCAGACCCTTACATGTACTCACACGCCTGTATATTCGGCACTAGAGATCGTGTATTCGAATCTAGAGATTGTGTACATTTCTCTAGAGATTTTTAATCACCACTGTATTAATTTTGAAATAAACTATTCTCATAATAGCGGTGATTTTAAAATAGCAAATTATGATTCCCAAATGCCTCCAATGATTTAATTAATCATTGATATATCAATAGATAATCAATTCCTTCAATGTTATGAAGCGGCCTGATGGCCAATTGGCTAACAGTCTAGCCGTTGGTACCTCAGGTTCGAATCCTGACTGTGGCATGAATGCCTGTTAGAAGTTCGAATCCACTTTAAACTATAGGTCCCGGTCTAATTAACACAAAGTGCGCACAAAATGACCGTAGAGCGACAAACCAAACTAAATCAATGTTATGAAATGTGTTTGTGAAAAACGATGTTGATTATGTAGTAGAAATCGAATTTTCTTTCAAATTGTAACATAAACATTACTATTGAAAGCACTTATGCATGAGAAATAATAAAGCATTCATCTTATTTTTTAAGGAAATTTAAATGCAGTTTGATCAAGAATCTCTGATTTTGGGGGAAAAAAAGTACTATGAAAAAAAATTATTCTTTTGACAGTTGGATAAATGTATGTATTAGATATTTTATCTTCCTACAGCAGCCAATATAAAGTTCAGATTCAAATCAAATAGAGAATCGAGTAGAGTCAAGTTAACCCCAAGGGTCCTGATCTCACTCAGAGGGACCCTCGAGAAACAAGCCACACTATATCTGCTGTGAGTGATAGTTGGTCGTAAATGGAGTCTCCGAGAATCCTTTTATGTGCGGAAAAACAGACTCTGATCCGAGCGAAGTTGAGACATAAAACACACACGGAGGGTTGTGAAAAACCGGCTTATAGTTGGTTAGAAAATCTGACTCAATCGTTCTCGTTTCTCGTTGGATGGGGCTTTAAGAGTAAAACTTTTGCAACTGTTATTAAGACATTAGAGCTTTTTTTACCTCGGTGTTCCTCTTATGTAAACCATTGAAGAGCAATGACGAGAGAACTTTTAGGATAAATATCTCCGTATTTGCATGTCATATAGCAGAAAAACTGGTAAACGCCCACTGGACAGTCTTGATTATCGATAGAAATGCATGATATACATTCGACATTGAGTACTATAGTTTCTGAAAGCAATACTGCAAAGGATTCAAACTTGACCTCCTGTAGGGTACGCGGCCTGATGGCCAATTGGCTAGTGCTCTGGCCTTTGGTACCACAGGTTTCAGATTAGAATCCTAGTGGATGTTTGTTAGTGGTTCGGAATCCACGTTAAACCACATACAACCTACCGAAACTGTAAGTCCCGTCTAATTGCCCCAAAGTGTACAAAAAATGACCGTAGAGCGACAAACCAAACCTACATGGTAAAACTTGGCTATGAATTGGGCAAGATACTCATTTGTGAAATAAAAAAGAATGTTTTAATTAAAAATGCTGAACAAAAAATGTTATTTACCAATCTCTCACTATCTGAACTATAGAGATATAAACAGCAAACTACTACACCACATCACTTTGCCTAGGGCTGTTTTGCCCCTTTGCAGTTTATAAACAGCAAAAAGACTACACTAACCAAAAAAGAGGAAGCCCAATTCGAATGACGTCAGTCCTCGAGTGCACCTGCCGTGCCACCTGCGGGGGAGGACGCCAAACTAACCCTTTGAACTCTACCGGGATGAACATGCAATTAACTCCTTCATCCTCCCGTTATGAGTCACAGGCAGTCAAGTTCATTAGGCATGTCATTAGAGCGCCATTCATCGCTCTTGGAACATTGTCAAAACAAAGTGGTTTTTATGTAACAGCCCTGCAATTTGCAGCTGATAGTTAAACGGGTCGCATGGGTGTAGTGGCAGGGTGGTGAATGGCTTAAACTATCAGCTAGTTAGCACTTTTGTCTGCGTGACATGTAATTATTTTGACAAGTTAGGATAGACAGATGGTTCTGAAGGTTTTTTTTTTAAACAACACATTTGGTTTCTCATTTACATAGGTACAGTAATTGTCCTGTTCTTTATTCGAAGTGCCGCAAGCATAATTTCCATCCTAAATATACTAAAAATCTTGTATAAACCCCGATTGATTCGAATCTGTTTTTCGACATGCCATATATAAATCGAATTCTGTTTTTTGACATGCCATATACAAATCGGGTTCTGTTTTTTGACATGCCATATACAAATCGGGCTCTGTTTTTTGACATGCCATATACAAATCGGGCTCTGTTTTTTGACGGGTTCTGTTTTTGCCATATACAAATCGGGTTCTGTTTTTTGACATGCCATATACAAATCGGATTCTGTTTTTTGACATGCCATATACAAATCGGGTTCGGCCATATACAAATGTTCTGTTTTTGACATGCCATATACAAATCGGATGCTGTTTTTGACATGCCATATATAAATCGGATGCTGTTTTTTTGACATGCCATATATAAATCGGATGCTGTTTTTTGACGTGCCATATACAAATCGGGTTCTGTTTTTAAATCCATAGCATAAAACTAAGAGAACATTTGTTTTATAATTTTGAAGAATGCTTTTGATGGTACTATCATATCAGATGAAATCGGAAAGAAAATATGCACTTAAAAAGTATGGTGAAAAACGATACAAGATATAATCTCGGTGCTTTCTATTTTATTATAAAATAGAGAGGGCCCCCCTACTCAAAAGGAACAGAAAGTTGGGGCAAACTTCCCACGTCCATTACGTACAAGAGTTGGCGCTGCATCGACCCTTGGCTCCTTTTCTGCTATCAGCTAGTTAGCACTTTTGTCTGCGTGACATGGAATTATTCTGAGAAGTTAGGATAGACAGATGGTTTTTGAGTTTTTTAAACAACAAATTTGGTTTTTCATTTACATAGGTGCATGTCTTTTATTTGAAGTGCCGCAAGCATGCTTTACTTCCTAAACAGTTAAAGAACTTGTACAATCTCCGGTTGTCCTTTGGCATGCCATATACAAATCAAGTACTGTTTTTAAATCCATAGCATAAAATTAAGAAAACTTTTTTTTTCAATTTTGAAGAATGCTATTGATGTTACTATTACATAAAAAAAAATAAATGTAACATAGATGAAACGGAAAGAAGACATGCACTTAAAAAGTATGGTGAAAAAGAAACATGATCATAAAATTTTAATAAAATAGAGAATATCCTCCTATTCAAAAGGAACAGAAAGTTGGGACAAACTTCTCCTGTCCTTTACGCGGCCCGATGGCCAATTTGCTAGCGCTCTGGTCTTTGGTACCACAGGCTTCAGGTTCGAATCCCGGCGGTTTCATGGATGTTTGTGAGCAGTTCGGAATCCGTATTAAACTGTAGGTCCCGGTCTAATTAGCCTAAAGTGTAAAACAGGTAACAAAAATTTTTTAAAGTCAATTCCTACTTTTTTTTCACTATATTGCAGAAAGTTCTTTATAAATAATTTTCATTCATTTTTTTTAAGTTTATCTGGCGCCATCTATTGGTAGATGTATGCAACTTAAATCTAAAAAAACTAAAATTAATTAGTTAAATTTAATTACTGAATTAATATTTGAAAAAACTGTATTAACATCCAGTGTCATTCACTACAAGTTTAAAAAAATATATTTGAACTTGAGTGGATGAAAAAAACGTATTTTATGAACGATTGGAAATTTGAACAAGATATATATAGGGAGAGTGTGAGCTAATAGAAGGAATTAAAAAAATCGCCATAGAGCGACAAACCAAACCAGTCCTTTACGTACAAGAGTTGGCGTTATATCGCCCTTTGGTTTCTTTTGCCTGTCCGCATTTATTTAGAAAACGTAAACATGTTAAGAAGCGATTCTGAAAATTCCGAAAAAAAATGTATGTTTTGAGAAGAAGAATTTCAGACATTCAAGAAATTCTTCTTCTCAAGTCGTACCTTTAACTATGTGTTTATTAAAGGCAAATAGATACAAGAAATGTTGCTTTTTTTTATAACTGTGATCAGTTTGTATGCAATATAATAAAACATTAAAAAAATTTATATAAATGAATATTTTTTAATCATTTTCTAGAGAGAATATTAATTCATATATTATTCCATGGTCTAATTTAAGGATATTCCACCTTTATGTTTCCTAGGGTAGCATTTTGAGAAAATTTCTCAGGCCGCACACAAAATATGCTAATTCAAAGATAATACCTGAAACAAAAGGGGAATAATTAGTGTACTATTTATCTATTATGTTAATTAAATGTGATGTAGTCCCAGTCTAGATGTCATAAGATCTACAGATCAGAGACACATAGATATTTTAGCTCATTTATCTTTTAAGTCATTAGTAATATCTAGCGCGTTTGGCTAGAAAAATGTAATATCGTCATTCGTTACTTGGCGAAGGTTGCCATAAAGGTTGGACTGAATCTAAAGAAAGTCAATTGATGGAGAATTTTTACTCGGATAGGACTATATCCTACTATGAGTTTGAATTTTGATTAGTTAAAAAAAATTTTATTAATGTTTTTTTTTTAATAATCTTCCTAATTATTTATGAAGAAGACACTTTACATAACTAAATATTTTTTTATAGATTATATTATCTTATGGATTTTTTTGTTACGTCATATCAAAATGAACCCAATAATTAGTGGATACTTTTTGTTGATTCTCAGACATTTCACTTCTACACAATGTCCTGAACTCGTGTTGAATTCAATTTTTGAATAAATATTCAAATTTCCGCTTTCTTCAACTAAATCTGGTTTCAAAGCAACAACCACCAAGTTTGTCGGGCATTTTACGATGTGGACCAAGGACTCGCGTCGTTTGGACGAAAATTGGGTCAGATTCTTTCGAACGCCCACAAGAAATTTTTGTGATTAACACGGGGGAAATATGTGCATGAATTTAACAAGGCTGCGTAATTAAAAAAAATTATTACCGATGAAAATTATCATATATTTTATTCTAACGTTACTGTAATTTCAGACAAAACCCATACACATTTTGTACAAACTAAGAAAGCACGTCAAATCTTGAAATATTACAATGATGACTTGGATCAAGCTTATCTAATAAATGCTAGTTAGATTCAATGCCGGTCATTTAGGATTAGGCTCATTTGCCATCAAAGCAGCTATCTAGCAGCATCAACATTATCCAGAGTGCACTACAGAGGACTTTTACACTGTCCCCCACTTTTCTCTGCCACAATTTTGGAGGAATGTGATGTTCTCCTGATGATGATGTTCTCCTCTCCCCTAAAATCTTGGCGGCCGGATGGCCAATTGGCTAGCGTTTTGACCTTTGTTACCGCAGGCTTCAGGTTCGAATGATGACGGTAGCATGAATGTTTGTTAGTGGTTCGGAATCTACACTAAACTGTAGATCCCGGTCTAATTAGCCGAAAGTGTGTACAAAATGACCGTAAAGCGACAAACGAAAAGAAACGAGACCCCTAAAATCTTGCAGCCTGATGGCCAATTGGTTAGCGTTCTGGCCGTTGGTACCACAGGCTTCAGGTTCATATCCTAGCAGTAACATGCATGTTTATTAGTGATGCGGATTCCACGTTAAACTGTAGGTCCCGGTCTAATTAGCCTAAAGTGTGCCCAAAATGACAGTAGAGCGATAAATCAAACAAAACTCCCAAAGTCTCATTAAGCTCAAGGTAAGGTCTTTCTGGTATGTAGATTTTTTTGTATCCATTTCTAGCAAACTAGTCGAACCAAGTTCTCTTTATCCAAAACTCGTATGCCCTATGTCTTATAATTCGATGTTTTGTACTTATTTCAACGAGATATAGATTCATACTTCTATACAATGATTTATTATACATCAAAACTTCTATATATCGTTCCCTCATCATTCCTTCACCTTCATACACGATTTTAATTCAACCATTCTAATAGTAAACGTCGCAATTTTATCAATTCAGTGTAAATGGAATCCGCTCAGATTATTCTGCCAAGTACATTCTTCCGCATCAATCGCTTTTGAAAATATAAAACATTTTGCTTGTGTTAATGAAATCACTGGGAGAAAAAAAAATCTGGAAATATTCTATTTAAAAAAAAAACTGAAATTACCCAACACTTTAAACAAAAGAATAGATTAAGGCCATCTTGGATTTTATTTATTGTTATATAGTTTGATAGGTAAAAGCGTTTTGATGTATTCTATGCATAATGTGTCGTATGTGTCTATAATAATATGGAAGTGTTATGCCATGGGATAGTAACACTTAAGTGAAGTTCTATGTTGACCTGTATTCATTATTGTTCCTTCCCTATCGTTTTTTTTCTCGAAGACTTCCGCGATAGATCGAGATTCTCGAGTGCCAATTATGTATGCTTTCTCTTTGATTAATTTATAAACTCTTCTTCGATATCTGTATTTCTATTTATTATATTTTCTATGCTATGGAATATTCATTTCATCTGTATAATATTTTATCCAACAACTGATTACAGCTTAACCAGAAACTAAATTTTATTAAATGAACGTTAAAGTCTTGAAGAGAGTTTCTTTTCTTAATGAGGACATTAACGCTTTCGAATCCTTATGAACACTACCAAATTGTTATGCTCATAAAGCAGGTGATACTTCAGTTTGTCCGGAGTTTTTTTATTTTTTATTTTTTTTTTTTTTTTATTTTTTTTATTTATTTATGAAGGCAGCACCATTTCAGTCTATTTGTATTTTTTTATGAAGAAGGCACCACTTCAATCTGTCATTTTTTTTTATCAACGAGGCACCGCTTCAGTCTGTTCGTATTTTGACATGAAGGAGGTGACACTTCAGTCTGTCCGGTTTTAAAAATGTTTCGCGCGAATTAACTTGTGTTTTGGAAAGACATGAATATGATACACAAGTATTGTCGGTATAATCAGTTAAGGAGCTATTGCTTTTTTACTTTTGGGAAGCTTATTATCCCTTCACTGCTAAGTGAGTTTCAAAAAATTCCATCAAAAGATAATTAAAACAAATCCATTCTTAATCGGAAAGCTTTCCTTCTGGTTTCTGAACTCCAGAGCCAGAAGGACAATTTGTCCTTCTGTTATTCTGCAGTTTGTTTATTTATATTTTATCACAGTTTGTTCGTTTATTAGTTTTATAGTAATCCTACAGTTTTCTTTTCGTTTTTCTACAGTTTTCTTCGGCTACCATGCCTTTGTTTATGGAAAGAAAGCATTTGGTTCGTGACACCATAGTGGAACTTTTTCTGCAGATTACATCATCTTTATTTATCTTGTTATACAAGGTATTCGGACAATACCGCATAAATTGTGCAGAAAAAATTCTTTACTCGAAATACATTAAAGTTAACCAATGAACCTTACCTGTACTATGTATAGTTTTCAGAAAAGGTGCGAAAAAAATAAGACACCACATCCGGTGCATAAAAAATGAGCTTTTATAGAAACAGAATCAATGGTATTTGCATATGGCAACATATTTATGTAGGAAGGTGCTTAAAATGACCATGGAGGCAGGCCTGCGATCATAGCTCAGTGAATAAATTAACATTATTCAACAAACTTGTGTCAAAAGAGAAAGCAAAACGCATACAAGCAACTAAGTCTCATTCTGTAGTAACTGGATTTCAGTTTGTCAATTGCTTCAGAAGCCCCTTTTAGAAAAGGTTCAAAGAAATCGTATCTGATAATCGTGTCAGCAACAGAACGGCTGAACACAACTTGCCATTTCGTGACATTAGCATTGGGATGACGATGTGATGGATAGTCTAATGGACGTCGTGATGAATAGATTACATTACCTGACCATAAATAATATACATATATATCCTAATATTCACTAAATGAATGATTATCCCTATGCAGAAATTGCCGATAGTTTCCAGCCACCCGAGTCAAATAATGGTAGTTCGATTGCATAACAGACATTGCGCATCTCTATTTAAACTGTTTCCATAAGCTTGGGTTTGATTAGTCGCTCTACGGTCATTTTCTGCACACTTTGAGCTAATTAGACCGGCACCTACAGTTTAATGTGGATTCCGAACCACAAGCAAAAATACATGCCACCGCCATAATTCGAACCTGAAGCCTGTGGTACCAAAGGCCATAGGTCTAGCCAATTGGCCATCAGGTCGCTGACACAAGCCTTGAAGGGATTTTTGTTTTCCATATGTTCTGAAGTTCATATTCCTTCATTCTTTTCGCGCTTTTCTTGAAAACTGTGCATCCTAGAGGTATGGTTCCATAAGCAACTTTTATTGCGCTCCGATCAAGGCTTTTCATCCTCCACAGTTTGTGCAATATTGGCCTAATAACCTGTGAACATAATTTGAACTGAAACCTTATTAACAATATTTAGCATACACAATAGCACGGGAATCTTCGAATGCGATTGTATTTTATTTCATCCTTTAATGCTTGCTTTATTTCACCCCTCCATTCCCCCAAGAATCAATCTTGTATACACCCCTTTTTTCAAGAAAAATTACGCAGTGAAAGGTTAAATTTTTATTGCGACAGAATTTCTAAATATTGACAATTTAGTAGAAAGCTGGCTATGGTGACTTATGTTATAAACTGGCACTATCAACAAATTTTTTTATTGAATTTTACAAGGAATCATCATGTACAACAAATCAAAAACAAAATTTTTAAAACTTCAAAACAAAAATAATAACTTACAACAATACAAAAGAAAATAAAAAAAGGAATAAAGGAATTTAAAAAATATTAAATAAGAATTGATAGATTTACAAACGACTGTAAATTAGGCTTTTTATGAACAAGTTGAAAACGTTTTGAAGCGATTTGAATCTTTGAAATATCAGTTCTTTTTATACATTTTTTTAGGATTAATCATAGAGATACAACAAAAAAACAAACAAACAAAAAAAAAAAACGTGCTTATCGGTTACCAGTTTGAAGTCAGCATGCTTGTCATGTGACGAGTAGATATTTCGGCAAAGCCTTTTGGTTATTCGTCCATTAATTTATATGGAACTGTCCACTTTGTGTTGCACTGAAAAAATGGTTAAATATGGCTCTATGTAGGCTTGAGATGAGAAATTTATGACAAGTACATAGAAAATGATTTCTTATATTGAATGAATATACATAGAATATTTAAAAGTATTTCTATTCAGTATAATGCAGTTCATATCGTAACATATATATCATAACATAGCATAACAGATGGGTAATTTTTACTTTTACGAATAGCTGCAATACTCATAAAAAGTCATTTTAACCAATTCGGTATTATTTTAACCATTATTTCAGGATTTTAACTTACGATATGCCACGGCGATTCTTGGCATACTTGGAGTTTTGGGAAAAGGAAAAAAGGGTTGGAGAAAAAGGAAAAAAATATTCAATCATACGACGATTTTCAAACGCTCGATATTTTTTTAAAATATAAAATAATATAAATTCAATATTTCTAAATATAGATAAAATTTATGAGTATATGGATTGAATTTAGATATGTGTAATTGCATGCTTTTGATTGTTAAATATGTGCATATTAATACAAAAAATGTATATTTGTAACCGTGCTTCCTCCTACACACTGCAAGAGTGGCATTCGGGAGAAATGGTCAGTACACCTCGAGACTCTCACCCGAGAGAAAGTAGAATGCAGCCGGCGCTGCCGCTGAGAAACGTTTAGTTTAAAGCCCCTCATCCCAAGAGCAATTATATTTAGCGCAATCCGGTCCATTAGTTGGCCTACAGACTCTCACCCCGAGAGAAAGTATATTTCGCGCATCCAGCGCGTATCTGAGTATCTTTATTTTCGGTTTAGAAATGGAATACTTCCACGAATCTATAACTATGTCTTTAAATGCGTTAAATATTGTATATGCATGCTGTTTGTGCATGTGTAAATAAAGCTGTGTGTTTTCAAACCCATGTCTCAAGTCTCAATCCAACCACGCCCAGTTACAATCCTAGTTTCTCTAACCCACAACCCTGTATAACTTTTTTTTCTTAGGTAAAAGGGGAAAAAAGAGCCAAGAGACGATACAGCGTCATCTCTAGTACGAAAAATGGGAGATATTAAACTTAACATTTTGTTGTTTCTAAATAGGGAAGCGCTCTCTATTTTATAATTACTCTGTTTGATGATTCGATCAATTTTATGATATTTATATAAATATTCTGTGTGATTAGTCAATAATTACTATGATTTCGTGTAACTCGTGCTTTATTCTTATATATATATATATATATGAATAAAGCACGAGTATTAGAAGGGAACTCATAAGTAGCATCTACGGCAAATTATCGGACTCACTTCTCTCTACATAAACCATTAAATTACTAACAGTGATAATGATCATTTCAAACGCAGATATTTCGATTTCCGGTTAAACAGAAACACTTTTTTTTTCGTAATAGAACAATTAAAATAATTTCATGAAATAAATAATTATTTTTTCCGGTATTTCCTTTATTTCATTGGAAAATACAATGAGGCATACAACAGGGTTTATGCAAATAACACTCGTTCAGCAGAAAAGAAAGAAAGGAAGGTAAAAAAGAAAACTTCCATCATAATCACCGAAACCTTCAGCATACATTATCCCTGCCTTATTAACGCAAAATCGGGCAATTATCAGATTTCCAGTCGAGATAATGGAGGTTGACGCACTGAAGTCACAAAGAAGGCAAGTCGCTTTTGTTGGATGACCTCGATATTCACAAAACATCCCAAAAAGCCTGACCACAGCCTACCTGGACAGCGATTTCTATCTCTCGGTAAACTGGTAACAAGCTTTATTTTGTCGGATATTTATTGGAAGGGGAAAAAGCTCTCTGATATTTAGATAAATAGGGTATGTGACAAAGCTGGTTCACTGGTGAAGTGGCCAACATTAATCTAGTTTGAATTCTTTTTTTTTTCTTCTAACAGTTGGACCAATAGATAAAAAGGAGAATAAATAATAATAAATAAATGGTTTGCATAGAAAGTAAAAACTGGATTTCTTGACTGTAACAAGAATGATTAATTATCTAATGAAAAGTAAACCTTTCTATGCCTGTGAATGAGTTTAATTTCTTTTTCAAGTAAATATGAGTTGACCGATGTGAGCTTTAAATCTTTAATGTTCTGTTTAGGATTTTGCTAGCTAGGATTCCATTTCAATGATATTCATACTTAATAATACAAATATTTAAAAAAAAAAACCTTTTTTTTTAAATATTGTTCTTGCCAGAATCATGACTCCGTGTTAATACACCACATACATTTCTACATTTGCAGATGTTGTACTACCACATATATTTTATTTGTGTGATACATATTTTTATGTGTAAATATGAAAAAAAAACTTGATATGAATTGTTTTGTGTATAAAAAGCTTTTTTTTTTCATACATATGAGCATTTAAAAACTTAGTAATTTTTTACTTCTTTTCCCTTGGTAACATTGACAGAGGCTATAAATTCAGAGTTAATGATATCAGGTGCTAGACATCTGGCCATAGGGTATTTAGATTGTTAGGATGAGGATAATTATCCTGAATTGTTCGGATGAGGATAATTATTATCCTGAATTGTTCGGATGAGGATAATTATTATCCTGAATTGTTAGGATGAGGATAATTATTATCCTGAATTGTTAGGATGAAGATAATTATCATCCCTGAATTGTTAGGATGAAGATAATTATCATCCCTGATTGTTAGGATGAAGATAATTATCATCCCTGATTATTAGGATGAAGATAATTATCATCCCTGATTATTAGGATGAAGATAATTATCATCCCTGATTATTAGGATGAAGATAATTATCATCCCTGATTATTAGGATGAGGATAATTATCATCCCTGATTATTAGGATGAGGATAATTATCATCCCTGATTATTAGGATGAGGATAATTATCATCCCTGATTATTAGGATGAGGATAATTATCATCCCTGATTATTAGGAGGAGGATAATTATCATCCCGGATTATTAGGAGGAGAATAATTATCGCTCTGGGTGCTCAGAAGATCTACCTCCCCATGGTGCACCTGGTAACACTTTTTAGTGGCTAAAAGATCTGCAACTTGGCATTATTGTTAGATTAATGAACTCTGTTTCAGCATGTTTTGTTGTATTATTTTGTTGTTGTTGTTGTTGTATGTTCTATGTTGTTGTTTTTTTTGTTTTTTTTCGTTGTTCTTTTTTTGCTGTAACTGTTCATAATCTGCCATTGGAAAAAAAATAATAATTACCACTCTGGATTATTAGAATGAGAATAATTATCATCCTGGATAATTAGGATGAGGATAATTATCACTCTGGATTATTAGGATGAGGATAATTTCACTCTGAGTTATTAGGATGAGAATAATTATCACTCTGGATTATTAAGAATGAGGATAATTATCATCCTGGATTATTAAGAATGAGGATAATTATCATCCTGGATTATTAAGAATGAGGATAATTATCATCCTGGATTATTAAGAATGAGGATAATTATCCTTCTGGATTATTAAGAATGAGGATAATTATCCTTCTGGATTATTAAGAATGAGGATAATTATCCTTCTGGATTATTAAGAATGAGGATAATTATCCTTCTGGATTATTAAGAATGAGGATAATTATCCTTCTGGATTATTAAGAATGAGGATAATTATCCTTCTGGATTATTAAGAATGAGGATAATTATCATCCTGGATAATTAGGATGAGGGTAATTATCACTCTGAGTTATTAGGATGAGAATAATTATCATTCTGGATTATTAAAAATGAGGATAATTATCATCTTAGATTATTGAAAATGAGGATAATTATCATCCTGAATTATTAAGAATGAGGATAATTATCATTCTGGATTATTAAAAATGAGGATAATTATCATCTTAGATTATTAAAAATGAGGATAGTTATCATCCTGAATTATTAAGATTGAGGATAATTATCATCCTGGATTATTAAGATAATGATAATTATCCTCCTGGTTGAGTGCTGTATGACTCGGTTAATGGTCAAGATATATTTAATGATGGTGTGCAACCTTGCAAAGATAAAGTTATGTCTGAAAGAGTGTGTTTGCGAAGGTAATGGGCTTTATTATGCTATCCAATTAAGAAAGATATTTATATGGCTTGGAAAAATCGACAGACTGTGACATTCAGCTTGAGAAATCAACATATGACCCTCATTTCGAAGCTTGTCCGAAGTGAGGAATGAAGAGAGAACTCCCCCCCCAAAAAAAAAAACACCCGATAACGGTCGAAAGGTGGTCTCTAAATGATGGCGCTCACCAATTATTGATAATCAGTTTGGTTTTAAAAGAGTGGATTTGAAATCAAAGAAAGAGAGAGAAGAAAAAAGTTCAAGAGAAGAGGAAAAAAAGAGAAAAAAAAAACTAGATCATCACCACGATGAGAATCTGAATTTCTTGCAATGAGTCAGAGACGAAATCAGTTTTTGAGATGAAAAAAAAAATGGAAGGTGAGAAAAAGGAAAGGATCTGGAAGCCCGAAAAAAGAAAATATGGAAACAGAGGTTGCGAAGGTACCTTTCTATATGAACCTGTTGGCAATTCCCAGAAAATAGGTCCTTCCAGATGGATAACGGATAGCACAAAGACATACCTGTCAAATATGAACCAACCATCTACTTCCAGAGAAAAAGTTCCCTCGCGGGAAACATTGTACTGGATGGCACACAGATAGTTCTGCTGTTTTTCCCTGTAACCAAGCGCCGAATTAATCAGAGTCAAATTTTCCTCACGCTGCATTCTATATGAACCTGTAGGACAGAGAATACGAATTCCCTAGAATCGATAAATATTTAAAATATCCTATCTTCGAATTTTCTGGAACTCAAAAATATTTAAAATGTCTTATGTCTTCGAATATCTTCAAATTTCATTGAACCTATAATTATTTCAAATGTCATCTCATTAACACATACATTTTTTTAAACGGACTATTTCAAGAGCTCAATTATTAAATAATCATGAATTCCTTCCTTCAGCCTGAAGCTTGTCCTGCTGTTTTAATGGGTTATTAATCAAATAATTATACTAATACATAAATGACTTTAATACATTTTTGTGCCAGATGTTAATAATTGTGTCCATGAAGACATTTTAACCTGAAGAAGCAGTTAGAGTGTTGGGTTTCTGAAGTAGAAACGCACAGTAAGAAATCTTGCAAACGAATCAACCTGTACCGAAAGTTCATGTGTCAACACCGAGATAAATCTAAAAGTTTCCATTGGTTCCTAGGAAGTGACGGGGGAGGGGAGGTTACAAACGGCTCGTTTTGCCGAATAGTTTGAGTACGACATCATGCTAAAATCTGCATATTGATTTAACAGACAGAAATAATTAAGTTAATCGGTAATTGCTTCTCTGATCTTTTTTGTATTAAAGTGTTATTCCTGATACAGATGTGACAGAGATAAACTAAAAAGCAGTTCTGCGTCAGAATCTGTGATAAACAAACAGAAAATTGGTGAGTGATTCAAGAGGTGAACGTTCCTCCGCCCACTTTCCGCCCAGTGTCCAAACTCCCACCGATTCACGCGGACCTACGCACCTGGAGGAAAACGAGGAAGGAAGGACACCGAGCCTCTTGGCCAATAACAGAATTGCATTCGCCCACCACCAGTGCAACATTTAGAAACCAAAAAAACTGCGCACGCATTTTTTTAGGACCTGGTACGTCATCTGCATATGTTTTTGCCACACATGGGAAAAGCATCTGGAAACCTTTTTTTTTTCTTCATGAAAATTCAGAAGGTTCAATATTTTTTTTAATTATTATTTTAAACTGATCTTCTGGTTTGAAAATAACTGGCTGATTTATTGTTCTCATTTTTGGTGGAGTAAGAAACAAAAGAGATATTGAGTTGACATAGCAATTTGCAATGGGACAAGTCATTCAACTTTGCCTATTTAAGACAAATTAAAATGCTACCAAAAATGTGAAAGAAAAAATGAGATTGCCATTCGATATCGCAGTAAAAAAAAGGCAAAATAGGATTCAGTTTGGTATATGTGGGTGTTTGTTGTTTATTTTTTCCCCAATGGATCAGAATTTGGACAATTTTGTGTATTTATGATTGTAAATTAGGACACAAAAAAAGGTGATGACAAAATACGAAATACGACAAAATACGAATTAAAGAACTATAATTAAAATAACATTGGATAAATGGGAATTGATAAAATATTTTCCACTATCTTAACATCGAGAAACAAACAAAAAAAAAATTTCCCAGCTAGGAATTCTAGGTTTGGTTTGTCATGCCACTCTATGGTCATTTTTTGCATACTTTCGGCTAATTAGACCGGGACCTACAGTTTAACGTGGATTCCGAACCACTAGCACATATAAATGCCGCCGCTAAGTAATCCTAGGATTTAATTTTTAAAAGGATTTAACTAATAATTAGGATTATTATTAATTCTGATATTTAACTGGTCGTTGGTGCACTATTGCCAATATTCCGAATTATATTCAACAGCATTAGATTGTTATTGTATTCTTAACTCCAAATTTAGATTTCAATCCTGATTACGCGCTAACTACTTTATAAAACTACTGTCTTTATAATGTTCTTCATTGAAGGAATTGCAATAACAGTCATTTTGACTTATTTAGGATTTTTTTTATTGACCAAAAACACGAAATTGCAATTAACATTTTCAGTAGGCTTGTAAAGAATTCCATGTTAAAACAATAGAAATTCTGAATTATTTCAAAGATTCGTTACGCACTGGACTTTCTATTTAAATTACAAACACAGCAGGCAATGTTTAAGCTACCTTATGGCTTCACTATCTCATGTGGCCTTGATGGCCAATTGGCTAGCGCTCTGGCCTTTGATACCACAGGCTTCAGATTCGAATCCTGACGGTGGTAGGACTGTTTGTGAGTGGTTCGGAATCCACGTTAAACTGTAGGTCTCAATCTAATTATCCTAGAGTGTGTAAAAAATGACGGTAAAGAGCAAACTAAACCAATCATTATCTCTGATACTGAATTGTAGACAAAACTGATGATAGTATCAAAGCGGGAACCATAAGTCAGTACATCTTTTAATGTAATCTATAAAAGATAAATACTACACACCAAAATGTCATAAATTTCAATTTTTTTAAGACATAAAAATTTAATTTCCGCTAATAGATGGCACTGTTATTGCAAGTATATATGCTTAACGTTTATAAGAAATCTTTTCATTGTTGAATTTCTATGACGTATCATAATTATCAATTTCCGTGACATTGTGACTTCTATTCAAGATAGTATGTCTCCATATAATGCAATCACATATAAAGCAGTTCAAGTGCATTTCATTTCGAGCAACGTATTAATAGCTTGGTAGCCTTCCATGAGCTAAAAGATGGCTACCAAGATCGCCAGACTTGTGATAAGTAAATATTTGGTTGTGACCTTTTTAATCTCGAAAGTGAAATCCAACGGCCCATTACATTTTAAACAGTTAAAAGATGCTGTCCTCAGATACAGTACATGCAGATATAATCAATGCATCACTGAATGAAGAGTTTACTTAATTCAGAAAGTGATTCATTGTGATTCATTATGAACAGTCGGTAGTGTAAAACAATGCGTAATGAAACATTCATGGTTGCCAACTTTCTTTTATTAAATGTAATCTGAAAAGTAGGATATCATTTAAAATCAGCTTTCAATGTCATCTTTTGTAAATTTTATTCCAATACAGGAGGAGGAATATGTGGCGCCATCTACCAGCAATATTTTAATTTTATCATGCCAAAAAAAAAAATCGTTTTACAGCACATGCATTATGTACAAACAGCTTTGTTTAAATGAATTCTTAAGACTATTGATTTTTAGTTCAATATTTGTCGTGGTCCTTTTTTTTTTATTTGAATTAAAAAGAATAGGTTAAATTATTAAATCTCTAAGTATTTCCTTTGGCAGTCTGTGTCCCTCTGTAGATATACTGATGTTGATAAAAGCAAAGGCAATTTTATTTCAAAGTGAATATTGAGATTTTTCAAGGAAAGAAAAACGTTTGGATTCCTACGATTTTTTTATTTTTTTAAGATTGCTGTTATGAGTTTTGCTCTTAAATTAAATTCTAAGTTTTATGAGTAACCTGTATATCGATCCAGCCGATTGCAACTTTTTTACTTTTCGATTTTTGTTCTTGTACATGTAAAAATTTATTTGTGCTCAAAAGTTTTTTTAACAGAAAACTCGAAATTTAATCAAAAGATGCAGAGAACATATGAAAAAGATAACATGCAGTAATTTTTTTTTCTCAATAAGAATACATTAAAGTTAACATTACTCCATTGGTCCCTTGACTAATAATTTTGTGTTGATCTTCAGTGAACATCTTGTTCCACATATTCGTGACATACATATGTCACGAACACCACTGACAGATGCTAAGGGAAAGACTTTCAGGTTTAACTACCCTGTTCAGTATAAGCCCCCGCATTTGCGTGCAGTATGAGAGAAAACCCAGAAAGCTCAAAGTAGTTTGACTATCGATGAGAAACAGCTTTACATGTTATATTCGCCATTGAATCTTTTCGTTTCTGAAAATGACTGCAATGTACGCCACCAATGGATTTGAACCTGAGACATCATAGACGTTACCTGTGCACGTTACCACTGAACCACCATCTTACATGTATATGAACGATTTGAAAACAAAAATCGCAACTGAAATAGCAATTTTTGATTCAAGTATATCTGGATCATGCTTGTAAGGAAATGAATTATCATTATTTATATATTTTGGGATTGGATATTACTAGGATATTTTGGGAATTATTAAAGGGATAAAGTGTGTCCCTGTTAAACTTTAATTTACAGGCAACTAACATTCAATTCAAATTTTCATTAAATCCTTATTAAATATTCTTAACGAGTAAAGTGATAGGCCTGATTCATGACCCATTGGTAAAATACGCAGCTAGCATGCAAGAAGACAATACGCCCAGGTTCGAATCCACAGGTGGCGTTCGATGTAGTCATTGTTTTCAGAAACGAGAAATGATAAAATGTGTTAAACTATAGTCAGACTATCTAATGGAAATTTTTCAGGTTTTCCCATGTGGCACACAGCGGCCTGATGGTCAATTGGTTAGCTCTCTGGTCGTTGGTACCGCAGGTTTTCAAGTTTGAATCCTGGAGGTGGCATGGATGCTTATGAATGGTTCAGAATCTACGTTAAAATGTAGATCCCGGTTTAATTAGCATAAAATGACCGTAGAGTGACAAACCAAACCAATGTGGCAGTTACAGCTAAATGCCATTTCGGAAGGCAATGTCATGCTCTCTCTCGTCATTACCCTGTCGGCGAGTTGTTCATGGCATACTTATAAGTAGAACAAAAGACCACCTGTTGATATTCAATAAATAAATAAAGTAGAAAAAAATGCTTACCAATAAAGCATTGTGTTAATGTTAATTATACAATATTTTATTTATTTGAATGTTTAGTATCAAAGTTATAAAGATAAATCTCATATATTTAGTTGATATTCTCTTATTATAATATTATTTACTGTTGATATTTTGAAAACAAGAATAAAAAAGCAAGATTAATTTTATAATTTATCTAGTCTAGTCTTTAACCATTTTTCTAATCTTTCATTGTGTTATAAACTCCTTTTGTTAGTAAAGCAAATGCCGCGAATCTCTTTTTGGGATATTATTATGAGTAGACATAACATTATCCTGGTATAAAATCGATATTGCAAAAAAAGTAAACAAATAAAATTGAGACTTGTAAAACGTGACCTATTTTATATCTGAACTTGAAACTGATAAAACTATTAAAAATATATTTTACAAATATTGTGAAGAACTCAAGATTTTATCCATTTTAATGAAATTTGTGAAAGTACTGTCGTCAATTACACCCAGAAAGAAAATACGATTTGCAGTTGAATCCAAATGAATAATTGCATTAACTACATTTATTGCCATTAAAAAATTACAATCAAAAATGAGTTGTCGTATCTTTCCGAAACTTAGCATTGAAAGTTTGTGTCCAGGACACATACAAATGATTGAAATTGAAGCATTACTGCACATAACATATGGCCTGTAGAGATTGTTGGTGTGCTTCCACAATATCCATTAATAATCGCTCTGAAGTACTCTGTATATATGTTCTGTAAAGAAACGCTTAATCGTCGGAGATGCTAATACGCCGCCATCAAAGTAACTGGTGGGCTGAAAAGTTCGTAGGCAGACATATAGATGGCGCTACTAGTATTAAATCCATATGATTTTCAGTTAGCCCTAACCTTCAAAAGACACGTGTATAAATTTGACAGCTGTTGCGCTATTAGTATGTGAGTTATAGCATTTTTAGTGTTCATCACGTGCAGTCCACTCGGCTGACTGCCGATTGGACTCCGGTGTGAAATGATGGAGCCATGTTTCATCCATATGACGATTGTCACATATCGGCACAAACATTCGGGTTTATTACGATTGAACAGCTCCAAACACTTCTTAGAATCATCAATTCGTTGTTGTTTTGGGTCGATTGTGAGCTCGCGCGGCACCCACTTTGAACAGAGCTTTCGCATATCCAAATATTCATTCACGATATGTCCAACACGTTCCTTTGATATCTTTAGGGTCTCGGTTCTCAATCAACTTCACTTTACGGTTATCAGAAATTATTTTGTGGACTTTTTTGATGTTTTCGTCTGTAACAGCCTCTATGGGGCGTCCACATCGTTCTCGGTACTCATTTCGCCTCGTTTAAATTTATCAAACCACTTCTCTACGGTTGATTTTCCTGGTGCAAAGTCCGAATAATGTTTATCAAGCCAAGTCTTGTCTTCAATAGTATTTTTTTTCGCCAAAAGGCAATGTTTTATTAACACACGAAATTCCTTTTTATCCATTTTTTCAAACTAACAAAAGTTGCTTCACTAAAAATGCTATAACTCGCATACTAATAGTGCAACAGCTGTCAAATTTATACACGTGTCTTTTGAAGATCAGGGCTGACTAAAAATTATATGGATTTAATACTAGTAGCGCCATCTATGTGTCAGCCTACGAACGTTTCAGCCCCCCTGTTAAGTTATAGCAATTATCGGAGTGTGAGAAAGGAAAATTCATTAGGAATATAGAAACCAACTCAGTGAGTTACCCATCATCTCGGCCATTTTGATAATATCGTTAGGTGTTGAGACTCTTACACATACGGCACCCTGGATCGTGATGCCCAATAACCGAGAGGACAGCGTCGTTGTCCAACATATACAAAATGAGCGACTGTATCACAGGAAATATGATGTGTACGAAATTGTGAGGTATACCATTTCGATGTGTTTGGCTGACATTCATTTATTTATTACAGCGGCGTTCATTATGTGTGCTACCCCTGAAAGTCACTCACTACTGAAATGAAGACAATACAATTCAATTTAGGTTTTGGTAACAAATTCGCTGCCTAGGCTATTTTTTAAAGAGTTTAGGCCCATTACAGATTCAGAATATCCAATAACCGCCTCATCGATCAAGCACATGCATGGGAAACTGCATGATCGTCCTACATCCATACAGGAGGCATGGTCTGTACCACTGAGAGGCTCATATTTGTTATTATCGCGGAGCTCATTATGTGTGCTACCCCTCACTACTTCAATTTAGGTTCTGATGACAAGTTCGCTACCTAGACCATTTAGACAATTTTGTAAAGTGTTTAGGACCCTTACACACAACGTGGCCTGGACCAGGACATCCAATAACCACCTCATCGTCCAACAAGCATACACATAGAAATTACATAATCGTCTGACATCCATGAGCAGGAGGCGTGGTTTGTATTTATCCGTATACCATTGTGATGCTCTTGGCTGACATGCATTCATTATAGAGATGCCCATTATGTACACTAACCTGTCAGCCACCTACTACTCGCTGAAGACGATCCGATTCAATTTGGGTTCTGATTAGGGATTGCAATATCGGACCAAAAGTTCAATACCGGTATTTTTTAGATCTTAATACCGGTATTAGAAATTTGAGAAAAAGAAAGACAACGCAGGCATTTTTTTGTTTTATTATAGCCTGTAAATATCACAAAAATATTTGTAACTTATAAATTATAACAGTATATAAAGAATCACAAAAAAGTAAAGGAACATCTTATTTATTTAAATCTCAAAAAAGTGTAAATATCACTATTCAGTCTGTGGTACTATTACAAATTTTTGAAAAATGATCTTAAAAACATAATGCATCAATTGCACTATCATTAAGCCTGGAACGTAATTTTGTGCAAAGATTACTAGCTGTCGAAAACGCTCTTTCAGCATCTACGCTAGATGGTGGTACTATTATGCG
Source organism: Caerostris darwini (assembly GCA_021605075.1). Lineage (NCBI taxonomy): Eukaryota > Metazoa > Arthropoda > Arachnida > Araneae > Araneidae > Caerostris > Caerostris darwini. The sequence goes on from BPLQ01000975.1 coordinate 404,629, forward strand.
CGATATACTTTTTCCAAGTATTTACCTCTAAATGCCTCATCTTCAAATAAATCTATTTCTCGTCGGATTGTTTTGGATACAGCTGATTTTTGTATTGTATTTTGGTTTGTGGAAATTTTTTTAGTTATCGCTAATTCTAATTTTTGTTCAAGTGACAATTTTCACTATCAACATTAGTGTCATTATAATCTTCGATAACTATACCGAATTCTTCTGAATGTGGATAGGCTCTGAATTCTGAATAAGAATTTACAGAGAAGAATAAGAATTCTAAATTTCTAGTAAATACCGAAAAACCGGTATTTAAATTTGTGAATACCGGTATTACAAAACTGTACAAATGGCTCAAAATACCGGTATTCGGTATTGCAATCCCTAGTTCTGATGGACACCATGCTCGTGTTTTAATGCTGCATACTGTGTGTAGCGGCACACCGCGCCCATACCTAGTGTGATGGTTTGGGATGTCATTGCGTACAACACTCGAATCTCTTTTGGAATGATTCGTGGCAACATAGCAAAATTTCAATAGGTTCTGATAATTCCTTTATCTTTAATAGCAAACGTATATTAAAATGTTGATAAAACAGAAAAAGCATTGGAAGGGACGATAATATACAACCAGACATTCTACTGAGTGAAAGTGAATTTGGCAAACTATTCGAAAATTCGAATTTTTATACGGACTTGGAAGGATTTACATGACATTTTTTTTTTTTTTTTCCACCATTCGAAATACCCAAAAAGTATGTTAAAATATTAAGGTAATTTTCCTTTTCCATTGTTCTAACTATTTACAATATTCTATTATTATTTCTAGTGTGCATTTAAATATTTTCCGTTAGCCGGATGAAAATTTCGCCAGCATCAGATTTTTCGTTTTAATGACAATGCAAAAACCAGCAATATAAACAATTCCGGAAGTAAAATAACTCACTTTCATAAAATGAATTAATTTATTTTTAAATGAAATATATTTTTTTTCATACACTTAAGAAATATAAATCGAAAAAATAAAAATGTATATAGCAATATTTGGCGATTTATCATTTGTACCTGGCTAACGGAAAAATAAGTAAGTTGTTTGCGAGAATAGCGGAACCGTATATAAGCCTACCCCATAATTTACATAAAATGTTTTAAAAATCATCGGCTTATACATGGAAATAACTATATGATGTGGACAAGTAAGATTACAGACACATCAAGCAAAATAACTTAATATAAATATAATGAATTAGTGCACAACATATGTAAAGGTCTATTTTTCCATAACTAGCTTATACCCCTATATAAGTTTGCGTGTATGTGTTTGTCCAACGATGCTATGCCTCAATTTACATCTAAAATTGACAGATACTCCTAATATAAAGTTTAAATAAAAAAAATTTCAAAATTAGATCAATATTCCTTAAAAAAAATACCCGATTTGAAATAAATTACGTTTAATGCCAATTTAACAACTTTTAGTGTTTGGTTAATTCTTCTTGATTGATGTTATTTTTTATGCTGTGGTACTGCTTGAGTTTTCGCCTACTTTTAACTGTAGTTTACTCCCATGTCTCAGGATGTTTGAAATTTGATAGCCATGGATATGCCTAGCTTAGGAGAGTTTTTTGAATTTCAAACTGGTTTTTATTGTTAAATTTGGAAAATAAAAAAAGAAAATTTAATCAGACCAGAATTAACTCTAAACAAAGAGGATACATACACTCAAGAGCCAAAACATTATGACCACCCCTACATTTTGCAATGAACTCGCCTGGATGACGTGGAAGGCACGTGATCAGGTGGAAGTGGTATTTAACTGGTATTAATCCATGCCAAGGCGGGTTGAAGCTGTGTTGCGCACCAAAGGTGGGCCAACTCGTTATTGACAGGTGGTCATAATGTTTTGGCTCTTGAGTGTAGATCTATAGAAAATGCCGATACATCAGACTGTTATACTTCCAAAAAAATTATAGCACTTAAATTGCAAGAAAATAGACTTCTAATAAGTAGTCAAGAATTATAAGCAGTAATTTTTAATCAAATGAAAAAAAAACTTTTTTTTATATTGCCACCAGATGGTACTAACAATTGCTTATATGAATAGAAAAAACACACACTTTTCACATCTGACACATTTAGCGTCTACCATTTGATATTTTGTATTTATTTTTTATATATTTTAAACCATTATGATATTTTGTTTCTGGTTTTATTAATGCTTGCATCTAATGTTTTGGACTTGTAATTAAAATTGTTTCTTATTTTTATACTAAAAATTACATTCCATATGAAAGTTTACTGGCAGCTTATAGATGATGTTACTGAACTTATTTCTTTAATATAAAAATTAATAAATTTTATTTTCTGAAGCTGGTTTATATATTTTTATTAGCAAACTATAATATTTTATAATGGATAATATACCTGACTCTTGTTGAATAGATAATGTACACTATTAGTATTCAGGCAGAGCTCAAATTTGAATCTGCTGATGGCATAACTTTAAGTCATTGTACTGTCGATTTATAAAATAAAATTAATAGTATTTTACATGTCATTTTTTAAATGTTGAATGCCAAACATTAAAAAAATTATGCTGACAGAAATCAGAAGCTTTATCAGTTTAATGAGAATGTTGCATAAAATGATGGAATTGTTTAATAAAATCTTTTAAGATGGCTAGGTTGTATTATACATTAATAATTTAACAATGATGTGTAATCTTAGAAGTAATATTTACAAACCATCAGTCATGGTCATAATTTTCAATAAAATAAGCATAACCAAAAATTCATTACTGTTCCATAGCTGTAATGCAAATTACAAAATAAATTATTTGTGCAATTACAAAATATGACCTAAAAAGTACATTTATATTCTTAATTGTTGGAAGAATATAAATGTGTTATAATATATATATATTTCTAATAACTTTGTAAAGTCAATTGCTCATTTCTTGAAAATTTTATGTTGTATCATATGGAAAACTATATAAAAATAAAAATATTTTTTATTTACAATTTTAAACAGAATCTTCAGTTTTCAATTTCTTCTTCTTTTTATCCTTTTTTGATTTTCTTTTCACACTTCCGTTGATTTCTATATCTTGTGATTTCAAATCATTTTGATTCTCAGTGTCCAGTGCAGGAATTTCTTCGGAGTTATTCATCTCCTCATGCTGTTCTTCTTCAGAGCCCATAGAAATATTTTCTTTTTTCTTCGTATTTGAAGGTATACTTCTGTGGAAATACAAATGAAAAATATTATTGAAGATAAAACTATGCACAGCTAATAATTTTATATAAAGCTGAATTTTGATAAATGTTTAACACAAAAAGAAATTAAATACATACATAAAAAGACAGGTAGTATTATAATTATTAGTTATATATGCAGAAGCGTAGTGCTTATTGCAATATTTAAAGTTAAAAACCTTGAATACATTCCTATATTTAATAAATTTAAAAATGAAGGTTGTTTCACTTTATGCATAAATGATACCATACTTAATAAGAAAAATTTTTTATCTTATTAATTTAATTTTAAAATGTTTTTTTGGGAGAAACAGAATTTTTATTATATTAATGCTTATGTAGTCAATCAATTCTCAACATTATTTTAGATTAATTTATTACATATTTGGCCTTGTTTACTTTATAAAAATAGATAGAACTGAAAATAGCACTTATTTACTATTTTAAAATATCACTTAAAATAGTAAAAAAGGGATATCTTTCAAAAGCAATGCAAATTTGTAATCAATATTTTCCCGCCTGAATCAGATAGCATAAGCATAACTCTTGTAAAAGTACTATTTTTTTTTACATTTTATTATTCCAAAAATACACTTGCAGTCAAAGATAAAAATAATGCATGTTACAATATGAGTACAAATTGTACTAGGTTAGTATATTCTCCTTCCTAACTTTGATTCTTTATATATTGTATCACATAATATTTTTTTTTTTTCTTTTCCCATTAGAGTTATGAGAACTATTTAAAAAATTATCACATCAGTTAACACTTGCAAACAATGCCATTCATTGAAAAAAGAAATTAGCCACATAGAAATTTCAACTTTTACAAATTTACTTAAGTTTTTTTTTTTAACTCCCCCACCTCAATTTATTCAAAATATTTACTTTTCAAGTAGTAAACATACAGTAGGACATTTTTATAGCAATCATTATCTGTTACTGTTATTTTAATTTAAAGCACAGCACTCACATATTAAAATGCATTTAACATTTATCCTGAAATAATCAATGTACATTAAAATAAAATTTAAAAAACAATAAAAATAATGAAAACATTTTAAGAATACTTACCCGCCTAGAGCTAGAATTATTTTCCGTCTAACAGCACTTCCTTTTTTCATTAGCTTTTTAATTGTCCTTTATTTATATCAGAGAGAAGAGGAAGAATGTCCTTATGATTTTCTAAAAGGGACTAAATATAAAAAGTTGGATTAATCAGAAATAAAGAATCTAAACAATTCATTAAAAAATATATAATTTGTTTTTTTAAATAATTTTGTTTAAATGATGTAAAAAATTGTTTATTAGTTAATCATCATTCATAATCATTGGATTATCTGTTACTGGTATGATATTTTAATTTAAAGCATTATGACATAATATTAGGTAATCCTTTATATTTAAAACTTTTTGATTAATTAATTTTTATTATATGATAAAATAAACAAAAACAATGATAATAATAATACCTGATTTGTCTTTTCTTTTAAAATTAAATTAGTTGTATGAATAACATTTAAGAGTTCTGTAAAATAAACTGGTTTGATTTCTGAATTGGATAAAACAGTTTTAAGATTCTGAAAAAGAAATGAAAAATTAGTAATCATAAAAATTATAATTTTAATGCAGCATGCATCACTGTTGAGTGCATCTATAATTTCATTCTTACAATTTTAAACCTTTATTTAAAACAACATATTTGTATGAACAAATATCATTTCAATATTTTACTTCATTAATGTATTTCTCAATCCATCCATTTCTATTTTTAGCTCCTCTTTAAAATTCATTATAAGATGTATTGTTATCAAAATGATACTAAGATATCATTAATTTGGATTGATTTATGTAACCATGAATGTCCATGTATGTACAATACAATTCGAATTTGAATTGTATTGAAGGTATGTGTATATTTAAAGTATATGTTGTTCTAGAATTTTTCTACAGATTACAGGCATAGCCACATGTCTAAATTATTCTAATGTAATTTCAGCTTGATTGTACACTTCAGAGTTTAATATAATGAATATTCTTAAAATTGTATAAAATTTCACGGAAATAAAAGCTTTTATCAAATAAAAAGTATTTCAAAAAGATTGCTTTTTTTTTTACAAAATCATAATTTACTCATTGTAGAAACACATTTAGTCAATACTGTTCTGAATCAATTTTAAGCAGAATAATAAAAAAATATAGAAATTGTTATAGTATAGCAAGTACAAATTATGCTAAAAATAATTTAAGTAAATTTAAAAAAGGAAGTCACAATCACCTCTACAGCTGCATTTATCAAAGTATTTCCGATCTCCATCCATTGCTCTGTAGATATGGAATTCTGGCCCTAATAATTAAAAAAATATATATATAGATTTTTTAATTATGAACTGAAATCTTGAAAGTGTTTTTGGTTAAAAAATAACTTATATATACCTTAGAAAATTTCAAAGCTTCAAATATCAATCCTAAACATTGTGTCCTTTTATAAATTCGAATGTCTGTATCAAATGCAAACATTTCACAAGGTTTTATGAAATTCCATGCTAAATCCTATAATTTAAAGAAAATGCATTATTCTTACTTATTTTTATCACATATATAAGCAAAGTGACAAACACATTCTATTAATAAAAGAAAAGCATAAAATTACTTCAAAATGTCTTTCTGAATCTATATAATGAACAAGTAATGACTATAATAAGAATTCAAATAAAAGAAGTGAAATATATGAATACTTGAGAATTTTTCATAATGACAAAATTTAACATTTATATGTATAAAATTGTTTTTCCTTCTATAAGAGAATAATATAAATTAAAACATTTATTGCCCTTTTGGTTTCTTTAAAAAAAAAATGCTTATTTAAATTCTTTGTATTTTTTCTTATATATTAGATAATTAAAAATATGGTCATACAAAAACAGATCATAAAAGTTACATATATTTTTACTATATATAAATTGTAAATATCATTTTTTAAGGATTTGTAATGACAAAAAAGAATTGTCTACTTTGAATGCTGAACATGCAAAACTGTAAATATTATTAATAATCACAAATTTTATGAGCTGCAAAGAAAATACTATGTTGTTCATTAATTTTACTGTAGCTATAAACATAAGTGTTTAGAAAAAAAAGTTACAAATATATGTTAAATTACTTACAGGACATAACTCCATGAGAGATACAAAGAATTGAGGATACATATTGCTGCTATAAAAAAAAATAGAAATTTTTAAAAAACAAGAAAACCTTATTTTTTTAAAAAATCAGAAAATACAATTGTAAAAAACAAATAAAAAAATTAAATATTTTACCTGGATTTAATAAATTGCTCCAATGCTTTTTCATAGACTTTCATATATGCAGGTACTTTTTTTGATTTCTATATTTAAAAAAAAACCTCTTTATACATGCAGCATATAACATCTCAATGTAATACTGCTAATACTCAATTTACATGAAAGATATTAAAAATGATTTAAATGTGAAAATTTTTTTCTCACATTTCAGATCATTGAAATAGTATTAAACATGCAAAATCTAGATAAAATGAATTAAACAGTATTTCTTTTTAAAGTTTAGATAAAAATCGTGTAAATTGAGTATGCACGCAATTAATATTCTTTTTTAAAGTATTTTATCATAACTACTGATTATGATATTTTGAAATATGAAGTGTTAGTCAAAATTCTTTTTACTGACCTTTTCAGAATTTTTTTGAGCTTCTAAGTCTTCTAAAACAAAGAACCTAAAGAGAAATTTATATAAAACATTAAGATATGCAATCTGAATGCTAAAAAACACATACACATTTTTTTTTTTTTTTTTTTTCTTTTTACATAATATGCTTTAATAATCATCCACCTTTGGTGCTTATTCTAATTTCCTGAATCAGAAGCAAATTAAAACTATTTCTTTTAAAAACCAAATAATGGTCTTACTTTCTTTAGAAAATAATTAGAAATTCATGGCCAAAGAGCTCAATATTTATATTGAACAAGGATAGTGCAAACGTATTGACTTTACATTTAGATTGTAGTGAAAATGGAGGTATTGTGAAGTTCTTCTGGCTTATCATTCCAATAGATTTATTCATAGCATAAGCCAATTTTCAAAGTGGCTGAAAATATATTATACAATCCATGAAAATTCCAATAAAATTATGAGCCATACAAATAAGATAACTCAATTTAAATCATAAAAATTAAAATTGTTTGCTTAAAAAAATCAGTAAATTATGATGGAGATTGAGGCCAAATTGTATTTAGGTTAGAGTTCTGTCTGATGGTGCCCCTCATACAACTTAGAAACAAATAAACTTTTGCAAACAGCTTCTTTAACATTAAATAGTAAAAAAAAAGTTTAAAAAAAACATGTTAAACAAATTTCAATAAAATATATACACTTACAATTTTACCCTTATGTACAATTTTATTAAACAGTAAAAAATATATAGATGCATAAAAATATTAGATATGGGTATAATATTTACCAAAAATATACACAGAGAGAGTATAGTTTCTTAGCTACCACAAGGTTGGTTTCTGTAAAGTAAAATAAACATACTTTGAAAAAAAAATAGCATTTATTATATACATAATATAAACTTATAAGAAATTATTTTAATTTAAATAGTGTTTCTCTACAAAAAAGGAAATTCCTTTTCAAAGATAAAATTAAATATTAGGCGAATTTTATTTAAAAATAGATGAGTATGAAAAATAAATAATTAAAAAAAATAATAATAATAATAACTTCCATTTGTGCCAATTTAATAAAATTCAAAATCTAGGCAATGCTATTTAAGAAATATACAGTTTATCAAATATCATTTATTATACAAGTTTTTAAAAAAAAGAACCTTACATAATTTAATTACTTTCATAAAAATTTACTGTATGACTTTATTAAGTATTTATTTATTAACTTATTTTAAGTATAACTAATAATATCATTTTTAAAATAAGTTTGTATTTTCTGATTGGCATAAATTTTTCAAAGTAAAGTGCAAAATAAAAAATTAATTCAACAAAATTAAATAAAATTTTAACAAACCTTTATGACACTTTGCTACTAGAATTTCTAAATGTTCCTTCAAATCCGATTTTTGAACATTTTCAAGATTTTCAAACTAAAAAGGTTTAAAATTTATGAAACAACAAAAATTTATGGATTATATATTCAAAACAAATCACATTGAAAATTTAAAACAATTAAAATAAAAGTCTGCAAAATAATATTTTCACATTCAAGCAGTTTATGTACCAAGTAAAAATTATATAATCAGAAAATAAATTATGCATGTTGAATGTATTTTAAAATCTAATAATTTTTTCAATACAAATCACTAATTATTATTAAATATATTAGTTACCTTCTTTATTTTTATTAAAATCTGAATTGCTGATACAGCTTTATGCAGCAACTGTGTTTGATTTTTCTTCTGGCCATGTTCATATGCAGCAATAATAGGATGAATACAATGAAGAACCATATTCATTGGAAGATCTGATTTAAAATATGATATGATCAAATCGAAACACCTAAAAATTAAAAAATTTTCATTGTATTACTGTTATTATTTATTTTTATTTTTTATATATGATTGTATTAGTTTATAAAATAAAATAAATATTTTTCTGCTGTTGTATAAAAATTTTTTGAATGTATTAGATGCAACATAATTTAAAAATCGGTTACAGGCCAATGAAAATAATAAAATGAAATGCAAAAACAAAAATGATGATTTATAAATATGCATTCTGTGATAAGATAATCATAAAGATCCTTATTTACTTATTATAATTAAAATTTTTCTTAAGAATGTGGTTATAGTACTTTTAACACTGTTGTTGTTTCTTATCCCACTTGGTCGCTAACAAAATCTAGACCAAGTCCATGAACTCATGAGAAGAACTGACGAATCATGATGAAGGGTAAAAAACGCAGCTTCTTTTCATCCTTGACTTTGTTGCACTAAAACAAATGGGGTACCCAAAGGGAGAAGCCTGACTTTACCCCACTTGGTTATAGCTCCAGGCATCCATTTTAATTGCCTTTTACAATGCATGAGCTACAGTGGGCTATTCTAACCTGAACCCCACTTTTAACACTGGAAAGCTAATATGAATAATTTAAATTCCTATCATTATAATACTTTTCAAACAAATCCCAATTTTTTTTTCATTACTACCTTCTATTTATGCCAATCAAAGAATAATTTTGGGTTAATAACATTTACAAATTAAAATGCAGTTATTATAAGATAATCGCATACATATTTTGCAGCTTTTTGTTATGTATTGTTATATTTAAATGACACAAGCACTATATTAATAAAGCAAACCCATTATAGTGGCCAGTATTACAATGAATGCAGCTCAATATAAAATTATAAGCTTCTTTAAAACATTAAAAACTGATTTTTTTTTTTAAAGTCTAGTTATATAGATACTTATCTACTTTCCTATTTCTATCTTTAACTTTAAAACATTTCTTATTTCAATGAGTAAAACTTCTTAACTTACTGAATAATTATAAAATTAAAAAATTAAAGATTTACATGCTATGCCATATTTATTCTTCATGATGTCAGAGATTATATGTTATTTACAACCTTTCTGCTTAATAATTTATATTCTATGTGCAGCTACTACAAACAAAGTTTTTTCTACAAATGTGGACCAAGAGAATTTCCATTCTTACAATAAACATGTTTAAAATTAAAAAAAGGAAAACAAGTATTACAATTCATTAAAATTTTTGTAATGCTGTGTTAAATAAACAGCCGATAAAGAATCTGTCACAAAAAACAAAGTCAAATTCATCAATGTAAGCACAAAAAATTTGATAAATTTAAAAACATGTCTAAAATGTTTTATATTCACAATACATATTTAATATCACAAACTAATTATTTTTATAGTTAAATGAAAGCATATGCATATTTATTAGCAGATGCAAAATTATTCATTATAAATTAAATGTAGGTGGTTTTAAAAGGTGAATGCATAAATAGCATCCACCTTTTCAAAACAAAAGCTGCTTTCATATTTTTCTAACATTAGAATAAAAGAGAAATTTTTTTTTGTTAATTGTTAATGACATTTAATAGTAACAAAAGAAAAGTCTTTTCTTGGACAAAACCATTCAAGTTATTAAGAAATTACTACTTATGATAAAATTAATAAATAACAATTAAATTTAAACTTAATGGCTTACTAGGAAATTCACATGTGATCTGATAATCTAATCAAGTATCAAAAAATAAAAAAAAATACCTGTTTCTAAAATGAAGCATTGTTTTATCTTCGGCACTTAATTGTGTGTGACCAGTTTGAACTCTACTTTGGAAGGCTTTTGCCAAAGCATCATCTAACTTAAACATTTCTGAATCTGATAAAACTATTGATTCCTAAATAAATAAATAAATAAAATAAAATGAAATATTTTAAAACAAATTTTATCAAATTATTTAACTGAATTTAAAAAATTATTCAAAAATCACAACTATATAAATGATTCTTAGAAAAAAAAATTTATAAAATTATTCATAACAAATAATAATAATAATTATTCAAAAACTAAAAAGAAATATTTAAAAGATGATATTAAATTATGTTAAATAAGAGAGAATATTCTAAAATTGTCGGGAGAGAGGGATGAGAATTCAAATGATGTAACACAATTGAAGTTTAAAAATTTATACATATTTTGTGCAATCACTAATAATAATATGCAAAATATATACTTTATTCTGTTCCTATTAGAGAAAATGACTTAATGTAGATATTGTAATTATTAATAAACAGAAATTATAACCTAAAAGAATTTCATTTCAAAATATATATTTAAAACAAATTTCAATTTATCCCATTCTGTATATTGCATTTAGCAAAAGCAGATAATTTTTTACATTACTAATGAACAAGATAATCTACTTTAAAAAATTAAATTTAATTTAATTAGAAAACTATGATTATTACTCAAAACATTGAGAAAAAAAAACTGTGCTCTAAAAAAATTTCATGGTAATAACAGTTGAAACAAAACAAATCATACAGCATCACTATCATCTGCAGCAGGGCCCAATGCTTTTTTCACTTCAGCTCTGAATTTTTCATCAACTTTATCATCTGTTAATTCCATTTCATCATCTGATTCCTCATCACTACTTCCAGAATCAAACTCCAAATTACTATCTTCATCTGAGAACAAATTGAAACATTAGTAACAATGTAAACAAAATAAAACTTAATGAAAAATTTCACGAATTTTGAATAAAAAAATATCACCTTCATCGACCAACATTGGCTCCTCTCCTCCTTTTTCAGGATTTATCACCTAATTCAGAAAGGAAAAAATATATTAAAATAAACTAGTAAGAATAGATACACAAAGAAGAAGTAAATAAAATTATGAATAATAATAACAAAATTAAAATAGTCATTAAAGGCAAATGCCTTAAATTAAGTTAATAATCCTTGCTTCTTATTCAGTTTAAAGACAGAACTGTCACTGTATATGAAATATATGTTTTATGCATATCTTAAAAATGTGAATAGTATCATCTACTGGTTTTATTATTGTAGCACAGATAATTGTAAATTACTTCTTTGTGTGTATCGATTTAAACAAGAAATTCAAATATTTTTATAGAGAAACAAGGTTTATCTTGTGACAAATTTGGAATGTATCCAAGTACTTTGTCATTCCTTTGTTTGAAATACCTATTTTTTAATTTATTATCCATTTCATTCTGGATGTACATGAACAGTAACTGCCCATGCCTCCTGCAATTGATTACAAAACAAAAAACAGATTAAATACTGAATTATTACAATTGAAATATGTTGATATAATACATAAATTTTTTAACTTAGAATAAAAGAATCATAACAATTTATGCTGATTAGCTTTGAAATTTTATATATACTTTTAAAATATATAATAACTCTACTCATACAACAGCTTATATGAACAATATTTCAATAAAATAATACTATTATATGCCATATTCATTATATATCATTTATTTAAAAAAAAAAAAAAAGTATTTGCTAAAAATTGCTGAAATGATTGCTTGTAAACTCCTCCTCTTATCTTTTAGCAGTATGTTTAGTTACAATTTATTTACAGCAGAATTTAACATAAAAATAATAAGTATTGTATTAAATGCTTAAAATAGCCTGCAACAAACACCAAAAGACAATTGTAATGCTATAAACTCAAATTTACAACAATCAAATCATATCTAACTAGCACTAGAGTTGATTAGCTTATTTACATTGAAACTATTCAAGATGATGCAAACGAAATTTACTTGGATTGGTTTGGTTTTTCGCGCTATGATCATCTTGTGCACACGAGGGCTAAACAGACTGGGACCTACAGTTTAACGTGGATTACGAACCATTCACAAACATCCATACCATCACCAGGATTCAACCTGAAGCCTGTGGTACCAAATGCCAAAGCGCTAGCCAATTGACCACATTTACTTGGATTATCTGGGGAGAATTTCTGATTTTTTTGTACCATTATCAAAATGTGATGCAGTTTTCCCTGAAAATCTTCCCACTAGCCGTTATGCCAAAAGGAGAAGTGTCAAATGCTTAGTAGAAATTATTGTCAAATTAAAGTTTCACAAGCTAGATAAAATAATATATATATATATATATATATATATGCATCACCTAATCACTCTCTTAATGACTTTAAAGTTATGTTGTTTCATGGTTATTAAACATAATCATCTGAGTTTTCCTGTAAAACCAGCATAAATTGCAGACTCATTTACTAGTTCTATACCTAACCAACGCTAAGCAGAAATATTTTTGAAATCTCTATGTTATAAAAACACATTCAGACATTGATCTATAGAGTAGAAATAACATGGTTTACAATGTATTGTAGATATTATAATTTATCTTTATACTGTATTATAATTAATTTATAATATTTTTTTATCCTGAAAAATCTTGTTTTTCACTCTACTTTTATATATATACATATAAATTGTTTTTTTTTTTATTTACCTGTGAAATTTTACTACTTACCTTTTAATGTTTACATATGCCTAATTTTAGTTTGATCAATGATTTAACGATTTCTGTTTTGTTGCTGCAACTTCCATGCACATTGGAATAAATAATAAATTCAATAAAATTAAAATAAATTTTCTTTCACTTTTCTCCTTTTTTGGTAGAATTAATTATGGAGCACATAAGAATTTATGTATAGGGGATGTTATTAAAGTTTTGTGTTTCTTAAAAGTACATTGTTTTTACGTGTGTGTTTTACATATACATACACTTCTAATCATGGTATTTCAATATAATAGTAGCTTTGTAGTCGAAAGAAAGAAAAATAAAACTCTCTAGAAAAAAATATATATGTAGAATTTAATTCAATGAAATAATTTAAAATATGTGTATATACTTACATCTAGAATTGGTTGTAAAGCTTCTTTTGTAATGAAAGGGCACAAAAGTGGGAAAACTGTAGTAACAATGCACCGCAGATTGCTCGAAGATCTTGACAGCAGAGACAACAAAATATCAACAACAACACAAATCCATGATGGCTCATTTTCATTACTTTCTTCAGAATGCTTCCTTTCATGTAAGGCTTTTTTGCAACAAACTTGCAATTCCTAAAAATAGATCATCATTAAAGTAAAAACCAAATGCTTAATTTTCAATATCAAATAGTAATTTTAAAAAAACCTACCCAATCTTTATATGCTTGAATCAGATATGCATTTATTAAACTATTTAAGATATGATATTAATAATTTATGGTTAATAATTTTAACAATAGTAATCCACATTTATTTATTTTCATATGTAACAAATATTATGTCTTCATTAATAACTTTTAAGTATATGAATGAAAAACAATTTATTTCTATACAATACAAAATAAGGCTAATTTGCATGATAAAATATTATTCTTATTTATTTGAGCTTTATCTTATGCATTCTGATTAATGATGCTGCATGGTTAATACTTTACAAATTGAATGCAATACAAAATATCATGAGCCTTTATAACAGCACAATATAATTTTAGTAATACCTGCATGTATATATTATAACTGCATTAAATATTTAAATGAAAATGAAAGTAATAAAAAATTTTATTTTTTACAATAAAAAAAAATAAGTTATTATACTTCAATTAACGATCTGATGATAATGAATTTTTTTTTTATAGTTATACAAATGTATGAGAGTAATAAAAACTCAATTACAGTTTTAAAAAGAATAATTTGATGTTTATATATTTATTAACTCGACTTTAAATAAAATGATTAAGAAGTGATAGTAAATTCTTTTCCATACCTCCAGTACTTCAGATATATGATCTTGGTCATGAAACAAATGAAATCCTAATTCCAGAAAAAGAACTTGAAAAGCATTACTTTCATTTGTTTTCCCATCTTTTTTGCTCTGCTTGGAAAGTTTTTTAACAATGGACTTCATTTCGTCCCAAGATTCTTGTGTACTTCTAAATTTCTTTAATTTAGAATTGAAACATAAGTTTATTAAAATTAATCATCATTATCATCTATAAATTAATCCTCATCATTCATCTAATCTGTTATGCTAAATAGAAATTTAAATTATATAAACACAATTAGACAACTGAGTATTGATCTTTATTTTGAAAATTAGTATAATGCAGTATTAAAAAAAAATAGCTAATTTAATACCATCAAGCATAAATATATGTGTTGTGTTTGTTTTAATTCAACTCAATTAGACTTTAGCCCTGTAACTTCTAAACCTAGATTTTTTTTTTTTTTTTTTTGTTTGATATCAGAAAATTATGTAAGAATCTTTGCATACTAAAATATAATGCTGTTTTCACTAATATCTTTTCAGAAAATATTATCATGGGGATAGGATAAGGTTCAACTGAATATTCTAATCATTCATTTTCAGAAATGATAGATTTTGGACTTTATTCATATAATGCTAATCATTTAAAACATTGTTAGGATCTGACATGTAGAAGCACACCTTCTATCTTTTTAATAACACATAAATGTGAAATGTATCATTGTAGTTGAGGAATTTAACTGAATAGTAATTAGATCTAATGTGAGATAAATTGAGCTTGCGTGCATTACAAATTTTTTTAAATATTCTCAATACAGGAATGTTTACTAATTTTAATAACAGAACTCTTGCATATTAATTGAGGAACCAAAGTTTTACTTTTATATCTAACACCTTGAATTCAGTATATTTTGATATCAATAGATAAAATGTCATTTAAAAAAAATTCTCTTAAAAGCCCCTATTATAATTTCTTAATCTCATTATATCTTCTTGCTTAGTTCGTTATAGGACTGCTTTGCTTCAGTAAAAAAATTAACCAGATTTAAATTATATAGGATTAATTAATTTAACAGACATTAAAAACAATTTTTATTGAATTATTCCTTTCAAAATTTTTTTTTCAATTCAGATACTTATGTTTTTAAGAATGTACAACTTAACTATATGTAATTTTGTTACAGAAATGTAGGTGTATAAAATATTAAAGCCAAAATAATTATGATTTAGATGGAATTAAATAATAAAAATAGACAAAATAATTAAATAAATGTCATTATTAATTTAATTTCTGTAAACAAATAACTATCATAAAACAAAACAAAAATAAAAAATATATATGAAACAAAATTAATTTCTTAATCAAACAATTAATTCATTTTACTCAAAAAGATGATAAAGATTACAAAACATTAAAATATATGAGCTAAAAATAAACAAATTATCTATAAAAAGAATTTTATAAGGAAAAATTCCACATAAATGATTAAAAAATACTCAAATTTTAAATAATCATACATTAATTAATTAAATAATCATATCGAGAATAATACCTGTTCTAAAGAGGAACATGGTGTCACAAACTGAGTAGCTGCCATAAGTTGATCAGCATATTCAGTAATGGATAATAGATGCTGCAAGCACTGTTCAAGAGATATTGAATGTTGATGCAATGAATTCACAGCTTTGTAGAAAGAATTGGAAAATGCTTCTCTTAAAATATTGGGAATGTTCCTGCAACTTATGTCACACTAATAAAAGAGAATGTTTTAGAAATAAGAAAAAAATTAGGTTAAACAAGCATGTCATTAATAATTATTACAAAAAAAATCTTTATCAAGGTGGCCACTCACCAGACAAAGTAAAATTCCCAGACTTTTCCCATATTTTCCAGGTGAAATTTAGAAAAATTCCAAATCATTTGCATAAAACTGGGACACCATATAAGATATTTTAAAAACCCTACAAATATGAAAATTATACTACATCAATGACTAATAAAATTTATGTTTAAAACCTTGAAAAGGTAAAGAATTTAAAAAAATATTTCCAAAACTTGGATCATTTTATGGAAAGTCACAATGCAAGAACTTTTTTTGATATCACTAGAACCTTAAATCCTCACACAGATTTTTATGGTAAAAAACCCAAAAAATTTTGAACAGAAATAAGGTTGTACTACACAGTCAAAACTGTGTATGAGAAAGTATAAAATAATTATAAACAGAAGTTTTGCACAATGTACTAAGGCTTACTATATACTACAACATGCTTATTTAGCAAGTTACGGAAATCCGCCGATAAATAGAGGCGAGTTATAATCTGATAGCACAGTCAAATAGCCATTCTAGAGAGAAAAAGGATCTCTAATACTTCATATAAATAAAACCAATATCTAACAAGTTAGCAGTCTTTTGCCGAAAATGGACCAAAAAAACATCATATAAGTGAAATTGTCAGATTTAAAACTATTTCAAATTCAGATTATTTTCCTTTTATCTTCATAGAAAAATCGATTAATGGGCGAACTTATCAAGATATGTTATCAGAATAGTTGTTCTCACAGATGGACAAAGTGGTTATTGGCTTCATTCAGCAGCAAGACAATGCTCCACCACATTAACATAATAGCGTACGTCAGTACCTGAAAGCTCCATTGCTGAGTTGGCTGTGCTGGATCAAATGATATGATATTGGTTTGTTGGCCCTCCGAGATCTCCAGATTTAATTCCTTGCGATTTTTTTCCTTAGGTTTTTGTTAAAAACAAAGTGTATGTGCTTCCATTTCTACAGGATTTATTACAGCAACTAAAGTAGAGGATAACTACAGAGTTCACATGTATGTTTTTGTTTAGCTCCATTCAATATGAAACACCCTGCATAACCCTACAATCAAATAAACGACATGGCTGTCTTCCATGCATCTACCTTTTACATGCAATACCCTGAGGCCAGATTATATATTTTTTATGCCTAAATAAATTTTTTTAGGTATAAGTGGTGACAGTAGTGGATTTTCAAAATTTGGCAATTTTTCATCTATTTGGCTCTGAAATTTTCATTTTGGTATTTAATTTTTCCAGTTTTCTTTAAATATTCCCTGTTTTTCCAGACCTTTTATCAAATTTCCTGACTTTTCCAGGTTGAGTGGCCACCCTGCTTATTAACAATTATTATTCTATTATAGCTATAGAGTTACATAAAAATGTACAAAAAATAATTGAAATTGAAATATTTCAATAGAAAAGAAACACAGATTATAACTTATAAAATAATGATATAGAATAAAATAAAATTGCATGAAAATTTAAATATGAAAAATTAATCTTAAGATTCTTGTGTTTTAAATCAGAAAAAATTATTTTCTCGATACAGTCGTCAGTGGTTATGTCGTATTTATTGGGCACAAAGAAGGAAAAAAGTGATGTACTGAAAGCATAATATAACTGATGTTTTTATCTAGGTTCTATTAATTAAATTAATTATGGTAATTCAAAATTATAATAAGTGATCTGAATGCAAGATATATAGTTTTAATAAAATTTCAAACAAGGCCTACTATTATTGTTTGATGCACAATAATTTACAACACTATTTTTTAATGACAATTTCTAATAGCAAATCTTACTCAGGAGTGGCATAAGTGAGAAAATGTTAATTTTTTTTTTTTTTTCAATTTCAGTACTTTAAGATATTACATATTATGTAATTCCTCAGCCACCAGACAAATTCAAACTCATTGGTGTAATAGAAGAGAAAGGTAATTTTGGAAGGGTTTTAATTATAATAAAAACAACATTAATGTTTTAGAATTAAAATTTTAAATTACATAATATCAAAGAAAATTTAGATTAAAAAATTCCACAATAGCTGTCAAACATTTTTCTTTCAAAATTACTTTAGACCACATATTTTTAATTAGAGCACCCCTAACAAATAATTCATTCATTCATTCATTTCCACCTTTAAACCAGTTATTTACTTTTTCATTGAATTAACTAGTACAGTAGTAATCAAACTAATGATTTTAACAATAAAATTTAAATAAAAATAAATCTTTAAATATAATTACTTATAATTTTTACAAAAGGTTAGATAAATTTTTTAATAAAAATTTAAATTTTATATCATTAGCTATCAATGGAAATCAAAATAATAAACCTTTAGTATATCTTACATGTAATATATCTTCTGTGGGAGCATGAAGATCAAAAAAAGAATGCATAAATAGGAACTTAATAACATTTAATCTCCATTCAATGTCCAAAAACAACAGTAGGATGATTCACTAAAGAACCAATCTAAAAATGAATACAAATCATTAAAAAATATTTAGAAAAACAAAGATACATAAAACTTAGCAATAAAGCAGGTAATATAGTTCAGCAATAAAGCAGTAAATATAATTTATCAATATTTACCTGAAGTACAGACTGGAAACATTTACTATGGGCACCAATCTCTTCCTCTTCATCACTGTTATAAATAAAATTATAAACTATTATTAAATTATTAAAAAAGTATGTAAAAATTGAAACTCAACAAAAAATATATTAAATAGAGAGAATTATAACTAATTATAAACAACCTTTTTATAATTACTTCTAAAATATTTTATTCATTACAATTTTGTGTATAAAGTACAAAAATGTAGAAATCGAGCATTCAAAATAAATTATCCTGAAATTCAATTTATGATACAAGAAATATGTTAAAGAATTATAAATTTTTTTTTTTTTAATCATAAAACTATTCAAAAAGTTTTTCATTTCAAGAGAATTTAAACTTCGTTTCATATTTTCAAAAAATCTTTAAGCCTTCCTTCCTCTTTATTTTCAATGTTTATACTACGTTGCAAAAAAGTACATATAAAAGCAAAAATTTAAAGAAAAAGATCTTTAGTAGTTTTAACTGTTAAAAAAGGCTTCAACAAAGTAAATGAATTTAATAATTATATAGATTAAGATTTATTATTTGTTGCTAATTAATTAATATTTGCATCAGTTCTAACAAAACCCACACAATATTTGACAATTTAAAATCCATCATTTTTTTTTATTTCTGCTATTATTGATATGAGTAAGTATGAAATGAGTTAACAGCAAATTTAAAGTATGGATACATAAATATTAAATTCATGATTAACAAGTCACAATAAATATAATGCAAAGAAAGCTACCTCTCAGATTTAATTAAGGCAAATGTTTTCAGTAGTTCCCAATAAGCTTTCACAGCATCAGGTTGAAGCTATAAATGGTGAAAAAAAAAAAATCAAAAAGGAAGAATTAATTTTAGAAACACAATTTTTACGGAAAATACATTGTCCAAAGATTTATTACACTAAGAGTTCATTTAAAAATATAGCAATATTGACATTTTATAAACATTTATAAAATATAATTCATTAGATTCTCTTAACTTTTTCATTAGCACTTTACTTCAATTACAATAACACTGTCAAAAATCAAAAATACAATTACAAACTTTAAAAACTGATTTTCATCTCCATTCTTCATTTGCCCATCTCCATTCTTATTAAACTGAAGTTTCTTTTGTAATAAATTGACAATTCGTTTTTTAAATTACATTTGAATCTTATTATTATAATGCAACTAACAAAATAAACATATAATTTTAACAAAATTATAATGAAAAAAAATAAAGTTTATAACCTTACATTTTGAATTATGGCCGAAACATCTTTCAATCTAATCATTTGATCAAATGGTGCAGAACTAAAATATAATTGAAATTATATATAAAAAAATTGAAGAAATGCAATATCTGAATTTGAAATTTATATTATTCAAGAATAATATCTTTAAAAAATTAGAAACATTTAATAATATGACACTTACGACTGCAAAAATACTTTAAGTATAATCATCTGTATATCTGGATCCTTGGACTGCTTTACAATGTTAGACAAAAATCCGGCCTAGAAGAATGACATAATTTACTTATTTATATAAAAAAAGGGGTTATTGTTCCTTGATATAATAAGTTTGAGTAATGCTGAAATACAGTTCGAATTTTAATAGTGATAACTTATTTAAGAGCAAAATAGATATAGGAGTTTCAAAATTTTATTCTCAATGTAGTCATCAATCGTGTGTATTATACAATACTTTTAATATTACTAACTGCATAAGAGGCAATTTTTGAATCTCAAAAATTTTATGGTCCAAAACACAAAACCATCGTTAGAGAAACTGGCTATATAATAATATAACCATGATAAAATTTTCACTTAATATATAGGGCAAGCAAATTGTTTTGCCTTAATTATAAAAATTTATTGTGTGAAAACTATTATAATTAGACATATAGTTACTTGGATACAATGTAAAGTACTATTATAAAGACTTTAATAAGATCATGTCTTCAACTGATCACAAAATGTGTTCTTTTGGCAACTCCAAGAATGTCAAAACAGTTCTCACTAAGTGTGTAAAAATAAACACATTTTTTATCCCAGCCTTCAGTTCTTTCATTTTAGCAACTGATGAGGCAAAAATTTTGTCCTTGATTTAGCCCCAAAAGAAAAAAATTAAGATGAAATTGTCAAAGAATTCATGAACCCAGTGAGGAGGTGCTCCATTTTGGTGATAATACATAGTTGAAATTCTTCTAACTGAGTTGCAATGAATAGTTCCAATAAGGCTAAGTAACTGTTAACAAAGATGCTTGTTTCTTTGAAAAAAAAAAATGGCCTAATAACCTTGTTATGCATGAGAATACACCAAACATTAAAACTGTGTCTCTTTACTTGTGCAGAGACATGTGGATGCTCTGATCCTCAGATAAAGACATTATGTTTATTTAACTTTTTGTAGTCATGACAGGTTGATTTATAATAATAAATTTCTATAGTCAGATTTGTGTTCACCCTGTTTAGGAATGTACAGGTAGAAAAAGAAATGTAATTTGATAAAAATTTTATATATTCAATTCTAAAGAAAATATATACAGCTAATATTTATCTACATGAAATGGTACCCATCATATGGATGTTAAATCCTATCCATAAATGCAATAACACTCATTTTATAACATAATATCATTTCTTAGCAAGAAACTGATGTCTAAAGTTAATATGTGATATACTGGTGTCAAATTTGAATTTTATATTTGATGAATGATTTATTTCATTAAGAGTAATTTTTAAGAAAGATTCATACTAAAAATATCATGTAATAATCATTATTATATCATATGATTAACTTGTATTTCAGTCGAGATCTAATCTAGTATTTTTAGTTTTGCTTAATATGTTGCAAACAAATCTTAAAATAAGTGATTTGTTCAATGCATAGTGATTAAATGACTCGTATTATTTACATAAATAATCTGAATAACTTTCTTTTTATCATATTTTAAATATAATAATAAATAGATTAGCAATACATATAGTCACAGGAATATGAAATAAGCATATGAATAAACATATGAAATGCATTCTTTATTTTGCTCAGGCACAAAAAGTATAATTAAGATATTCAACTTTTAGCAGACATGTTGCTCTAGATGGTGGCTAGCAATTTTACAGATAGATTCAAAAATAAAAGAAATGCTGAATTATTTAGAAGCATCGGTGGCAGCTTTTAAAACTAAATATACAAAATTTTGATCATTTCATATTACCGTATTGTTTACGGTATCATATTCCTTTTTTTTTTTTTTAAATTATAAGCATAAGTCTAATTAAATCAGTATATTGATAAAAACAAATAAAATGCATACCAACTGTACAGCAGCAGGATTCATGGGATGTTTCCGACTTAAAAGACTTTTAGTAAACATAGTACAGAATTTTGGTGATAAAACAAACTTTATCTAAAAACATAAATTACAAGATTCAGTTTGTTATGATATATTTTGAAAGATAAAATGATTTGCATATAGAAAAGTGATATATATTTATATAATACAAATTACAGCAGATAGCATGAAATGAAATTATATATCAGTAAAATATATTTCAAAGAGCATCAAACACTTTAAAAGCATTTCCAGTCAACACTAACAAGTAAAAACATGACATTATTTAAAAGGACTATATATAACTTGAATATACCAACTTTAATGATAATGAATTTTCTATAAATTCCACCCACTGTTGTCTCGACTTTTATACGATTTTTCCCCCCCTAATTAAAAAGTTATTATCTTGATAATAACTTTTTTATGCATTTGGTACTGACATATTTTTTATGTTTAGTAAATGATTTTAAAAGAATTTTAATAAAAATTTTCATAAATGTTCTGTAATTATCCATATTTAATCTATAAAACTTTAGAAATATAAGTTAGGATGTCTATAGCAATACACACACACACAAACATAAAACCAGATAATAGTGTATCAACTTCCATTTTTCTTTTTGTATGAACAGATAGCAACACACACACACACACATAAAATTTTAATTCATACTTCCATTTTATTATATTTTTCCAAAGTCAATTTTTTATTTTGCAGTATTTTTTTTTACTGGATTAGAAAATTTGATTTCACATACTTATAAATTCCTGTTTCTAAAAATATATATTAATTTTTTATGATAATACCCCATTTACAAAGATGAGTAGTAAATTTTAATTCATTTCAATTTAGAAAATTTTAATTTTCTTAGAAATTATTGAAAACTTATAAATTTCAAATGTTGATAATTTTTCCTCGTAAAATAAATTACATAAACATATAATATTTAAAAGCTAATTTTAAAAACTTTCACTTCCTTCAAAATATAATAAAAATGTATCTAACAAAAATATGTCTAATTTTTTTCATTGTTATCTAATTATTGAAAGACCTCACAGTTTTATAGTATGGTCAATTAAGGCCAATGTTATAATTATTATTCATATAATATTACCCATAATTTTTAAGTATTTTAATTTGGTAATTTTGTTCTTGTTTTGGTAATTTTCAGTACTTTGTTTTAGTAATTTCATTCAGAAGTAAAAAATTAAGTGCAGAGATGCTTTAACTTAACTTTATAGATATAAGAGTTTTATTATAATACAATATTACTCATTCCAGACATTATACAGTAATAGTAATGCAATATAATCAAAATAGCAGGCATATACAAAAATAAAAACCCTATTCAAATTAACAACATAACTAAAATATTATAAACAGTTTAAAGATATTTTGGTAAAAATATACTCACTGTTTTTTTCTTCTGAGTTTCTTGTAGAACTTTTTTCACCATTTCAAAACCAACATAAGCCTTTCTGGTTTGATCAATTTCAAATAAATTATCTATAAAAAATTATATAAGTAATACAAAAATAAATACATATAAAAGCAGTTATGTCATTAATTCAAAAAATAAACAAATTTCAAGTATTAAAAATACTTGACGAATAGGAAAGTACATAAAATTTGATTTTGCCACTCAATTTTTTTAAATTATGAAAAAATTCTCTATATTAAAATAAAAGCACAGTAATTTTTATGGTAATTAAAATCATTGTAGTTAATGACCTGTAATAAAATACAAACTGAGGGAAATTGATATTATGATCAATATTTTGATAAAAGCATGCACTTACAAGTGATAGGAATTTTAAAAAAAAACATATTTATTTATTTACACATTAAACAATCAATTGATTTATTTCTAACAGTTAGTAACAGACATTAAAATGCAGTTTACTGAGTTCTCTAATGATATACTTAATAACTTTTAATACTTGTTTTATTCTGAGAATCTAATCTAAATATAATTTCAATAATTAAATCCGAATAATACACATATTTGTTTACCATCAACCAATGCATTCCAAATATCTTTTCCATCTTTTCGTGCCATACAAAAATGCAAAATTTCAGCGCATAGTGGGTGTAACGTTGGAAGACACGAAGTTGTTTGCTAGAAATAAACATGAAATAGAATTTTTTTAACACATTTTATTGTTACTTATAACCATTTTTATTAAAACATTACAAAAAAATGTTTTAAAGTTTAAGCAATCAATGGCACAAACTAGTTTTTCTAATTCATATCACAAATGAATGAATTATTTTTAAATACAAATAAAAAAGGTTCATAATGTAAAAAGAAATGTTTTATTACAAATTCATAATTAATATTTATACTACTAGTAAATCATATAAATTGCTTTCTAAAATTTCTATAAAAGCAAAAACTTCATTTAGTATGCATATAAATACCCATATACATACTATGAATTACTCAAATTTGAATTATACCTAAACAAAATTTTTTAAAACTCCTTTTTTATTTAATATCTTTTTTTTTAAAAAAAAGCTGCATTAATTTAAATATAATTTTATAAATTAAATATATTAAAAGTCTAGAAACTTTGTGGTTTGCAATTATAAACAAAAATCTATAAAAATAAGCTTTTACCCTTAGTGATTTTTTGAGGTGATCAAAATTTTCATAATGGAATATATCTTCATTCCAATGCTTTTTCAGAAATTTAGCTGTAACAGCATCCTATAAAGAAAGAAAGAAAAAAATTGCCATTTCACTATATTAATAACAATTCAAGAATTATGAAAAATAAAAAAACTAACATGTAATATTCACTAAGTAAAAACATATAATAACTTATTATATTTTTTTCCCATATCTCAATTAATTTAATGATTTTTTTTAGCTCCCATTTTGACAAAATGTTTTCTTAATTTTACAAAATTGTGTTGTTCTTTAAATTTAAACAGAATATGTTGATTTTAATTGAGGAATGTTTAATTTTCTTTTTTAGATTAAGTATTTAACCAAGTTTTAATGTAAAGCATTGTATTTTTTATATTCACTTAACAAATTTAAAAAAAAAAAAAATCATGCATATAAGATAAAAAATAAATAAAAAGAAACCTGAGGTTTAGGCTTATGAATAAAGAAATTGGGCTTATGAATTTGATATGTTTTTTAAATAAAAACTAAAATATATTTCAAAAAATTTCACAAATATATAAGGATCAATAACAAATGTATATAATATGTATATAAACATATTTAAAATACTAAAAAAACTTCATTTATTTAAAATGCATAACTTTTTAAACAATATGATTGATTATAAACAATCAATTAAACTAAAAGCTAATAACTAAAACAGTACTCACAGGAAACAGTCTCATGCATAAAAATAGAGGCCATATCGAATCAGCCGAGGATTTCTCCCAGCCAAAGGTTAGCTTATTCTTGAAAAGTGGCCAAAGAGTCTCAATAAATTTTTCTTCAGATAACTGAAATAATAAATATTTTGATTTAAAAAATATATATATATAATAAATAAAGAAGTATACTTTAAATCAGTGTATAAAAATTAGTTACCTTAATTAAAATAGCATATTAATTATGAATTTTAAAAAAAGTAATTTATAACACATGGTAAACAGCAATGCAAAACTATTACAATTATATAAATACAATAATTAATATAAAATGACAGAATCAGAGTAAAGCAACCATGGAATTGCAAAGAATGATAATATTATATCACTGCAGCTTATATTTCTATTGTATTATGAATACCAGAAAGTTAAACATAAAAAAAAATTCAATATAAATGAATATGCAGACAATTACTGTGCAAATTATTACAACTTCTATTACTTTTGTTTTGACAACATTAAAATTTAAGAGTGTATATATTATGCAGTTTCACAGTAAATATATGACATTCAGTTTCACTTTTTAATTTGAAAGTTATAAAATTTGAGTGTTATAACATCGTTGTGATAATAATAAAAATTGGTCATTTTAAATCCTAGATCCAACCATTGCATTTGCTAGAGTATTTTAAGTTCACAGGTGGCCCTGCATTAAAAATTAAAAAACCTCTTAAGGTATCATAATTCTTTTTTTTTTTTTTTTTAACAAAAAATTAGCTGCAGTATATGGGTGCATCATAAATCAAATTTATTTTTTCTATATTTATTTTAAATTGTATTGGAAGCATTGCCATTTCAAAAAGATATGATTAGTTTACTTATTTAATTTTTAGAAATAATTTTTTTACAACTTATTCTTAAACTTATTGCTTCTTAAAAATAAATTAAATAGAGACTTTTAAAATTAGTTGGAACATACTTACTTTTCAAATTTTTTTTTCCAATGATTCTAATGCCTCAATATTTTTAATTTGTAAGCAATATACCAAATTATTCCTTTCTTTTTCACCTTGAGAAAATGTGCTAATTTAAAATTACACAATTATTATTATCAAATCATTATAACTTGAGATTAACTTATTGCAGTTTAAAGTTCAACTATATTGTAGGACTACAAAAAAGTTAAAATCCCATGACTTCAGCAGCAAAATAATATCTAATCATAAATATATGGATTTAAGATACAAGATTATGATACAAATAAATTAAATATTTATTATAATTTAGAAACATTTTTTTTTTAAATTTGAACTAAGTAAAACTTTTAAAATGATTCAAACAATGAAGAAATACCAAGATAATTTAAAAAAACTTGACGTATAAAAAATAAAATCTAAATATTTCAAAAACAGCTTACTTGAGAAAAAAGACTCATAAGAATTTCATATGAAGCTCTTAGAATATAATTTTTCCCCTCCCATAAATCATAAAGAGCTGTAACAACAAATGAAAGATGGCTATGATTTGCAAGTTTTCCACAACGTACAATACTGGAATAAGCAAACAACTGTCCAAAGATAGCATCTTTCTTTTCCTGTAAAAAAATTAATTAGCTGAATAAAATTAATCATGCAATCTCTATAAAATAATTTAAATAGAATATAGTTAAATTAAAAACATATATAAAATTTTAATAATTTTATTGATTATAATAAAAAAAATATTAAATTTCCTAATGCAACATTTAAATATGATTTACCTATAAAAATATTCTTGATACATTTTCAGTATTTTCTTATTAATTATTTAAGCATATTTTCTTATTAATTATTTAAAGATATATTCTTATTAATTATTTAATAAAATGCTTACCACTGCAGATGAAACTGTAAGATGTTTTTTAACAAGTTCTAAAATGTTTTCAATTTCTATAATGTCAAACTGCTTCAGAATCTATAAAAAATGTTTTTAAACAACTTTTAATGCAAGAACTTTAAATTTTGAGCATTTACAATATTATTACAATGCATAAATATGATGCCCTGATTAAAAAGTTTGCAACATGTATGTGAATCTACTTAACTTGCAACATGATCTGTCTGAGTTTTTGTGTCTGCTCATAACATAGTGAGACAACTGCCTGACAATTATTTACTATAGAGGCATCCATTATGTGTGCTGTCCACGACAACCACCATCTCTGTTTGGAGCAATGCATCACTTGGAAGGGAATAGACTATGATGAAATTTTATCTATAGTGACAAATTGTGTTTTAATGTTAATTGAGTTGACAACTGTGTATGTGTTTGAAAGCTCCTTTAATAAATGCTACTTATTATTTGGAGTGGATACTATATCCATTCTAGGTGTGATGGTTTTGGAGATTAAACATTGCATTTAAAACTTGATACTCACTAGTAATAATTCATGGCACCAATACATTTCAGCTGCATGCTCACAGCATCCTTCCTCAACATTGTTATCTCTCATGATAACGTTCCCATAGGAGAACAACGTTAAAGCTCAACTGCATGCAACCACTCCGCAATACTAGCACACTGCCCTTGGCCTGCCCTAATCTCAGATTTAGAAAATACATAGGACAACTTGGGTTTACACATTGGGCAGCAGAGTTTAGTCAATTTAAAGACACACTTACTGCAATTATGCAATTAGGTGTCTCTAGACACAATAAGCAATTGGTATGCTTCAATTCGTGACCATACTACATTGTGTATTCAACCTAGAGGTGGTCCAACAAGATGCAAGACTTCGTATTTCATACCGTATTTGAGTTTTATGGTAATAAATTATCTTTTTAGTTTTATTTATAATTACTTATACAAATGTAACAAACACACATTTAAAATTTTAACAGTTTCTGGCAGTTAGGTCTTTTTTTTTTTTTTTTTTTTTTTGTTTTCAAATATAGGGTTTTTTTTTGGGGGGGTGGGGCAATAAGTGTATTTTATAATAGTTCAAAGAAAATGACATGACAACCACAAATATTGGAATCTTCTATACCTCTTCCCAAAAAATAAGAGAATTACTGACATAGACAATTAAATTTTGTATACATAAATAAAAATAAATTTTACAAACTGTTTGTACAATGTACATGCATATAGTGCAATACAAGTCTATTCCTCATATATCTCCAATAAAGTTAGCTACGCTGTTAATGCTGTTTTAAAATTTAATATTTTATTATAGTGACTGGGAAGTGAAAAGAAGTTTATCTAAATAAAAGGAATATCAGATTTTTTTTCAAGATAAAAAATGTCCTTATGAACAAATTATAATCAAAAGTTCAGATGAAATTGTATATAGTATTTATAATATATAGTTCATACAGTTATTTCTTAAATATATAAAGGTTATTTTTAGTAACACACAATAATTCACGGATTTTTGTTTCTTAATAAAGTTTTTACTTTAACAAAAATGTAGAATTATATGATTCATATATTTTAAAAAAATTAAGGATTTTATAAAAACATACATGCTTAATAAAGTTTTTTTTTCCTTTTTTGTATGAGACTGAACAATGAAAAATTTATATGCATTATAATGTTCTTTATTAGGGGGAAAGAAAGTTCTTTGTTTCTAATTTTAAACTAATTAATTAATTAATTTAATTATGAATGATACGCTTCCCCAACTTTTTTTCATTACCTTACAAAAATTACACAATCAATTGTACTTACCTCAGTTAAAAGAAGGGAAAAACCTAATCTTGCTGAATCTCGAGATGAAGCCAAACCTTTAATAAGTCGCTCAATACAATACTGCAGATCTTTTGTTGGTTCATTTGCCTATATCAACAATAAAATAACAATGAAATTAGAATATACAAAAATATATTATTTTTTATCTACAATAATATTTTTTAAAACCTTAATAATATATCCAAAATATATAAATAATTTAGGTAAATAAAAAAGCAATGCAATATATATTAGTCAATAAAAAATGTGTGAAAAATTATTAGCAGCAGAATGAATTTTGCTCTATGGTTTGACTTGTGTTAAATCAATCATGCCTTAATGAGGTCTGCATATGAATCATGCATCAATGACCATTAGTTTGGTATTTTCTCATCTCCAAACCCATTTGTGTGGTTTTGTCTAGTGCGCCCCCCCCCCCCTCCATCTTTTTTTTAAAACTGTTCTTGAACTCTGCTGGCAGAACAGATAAATATTCACCTCCTAAAGTTTAGTTTAGACCAGAGGTGGCCAACGCAAATGATCTTGCGACCCACTTTGGAAATGCATCATACTCAGTGAGCCGCATATAAAATTATATATCCTTATATTAGATTTAGACGAGAGGAAGGACTGAAGAGGATTCATACTCTGTGATAGCAATCAGCATAGCCACCATTATTTGGGAGCACCACTATATTTGATTTTCTTGTACTCTTCGGGGGATACAACAGCAACAATTAAAATATTTTAATACTATTGTTCAACTAGCATAGTAATGTTTTAATAAACTATTCAATATTTTAAAATTAACTTTAACATTTTAAGTTTAACATTCCCATTAAGATTTTTGTAAATAATGCGAAACACTTTTTGAACTATAAATTTATGTAATTTTGGGGATATACCCAAGTTGAGTCCACCAGTTAAGAAGACAGGAGGGCTGTAATTCTAATAGGTGGATTCCACTTGGGTATTCCCCTTCCTTTAAGATAAAAATATTTCAGTATACACAAACAAAATTTTAAAGAAAAGTGATCACTATGATCAACATACATATATTTCGATTCAAAAAAAGTTTCGTAGAATGGAAATATAAGTTTTAAAATCTCTTCGCTAGATACTTTTACCCCACAAAAATTACTACAAGCTAATCCCCTAAATCAATGTGGTTATAAACATAGAAAAAATATTTATAGATCATAAAATAAATTATAAAAGTGATTATTACTTCGCTTTGCTTTTTTAGTAAGATACGTAAAATCGCTGAACATGCTTCAACTCGAATTTTTGATATATTACTGGATAATTTATAAAACAAATTTAATATGCTTTCATCCACACTTCTCGTTTTATCAGATTTTTCTGAAGAAGCCGGTAGCTGCATGCTGATTTATTCGCTGCAATAAAACTGAAATCCTGAATAACCCACGTGCAAAATATAAACAATTCAAAACAGCAGCTAATTTTGTAGTTAAAGTTAAAGTTATCGAGCACTCATATAAGTTAAGTTGATTAAAAAAAAAAAAAAATTGCCATAATATAATTTATTAAATATTTTTTATTTAAACTTTTTTGTAAAATAAATAATATCCAATATTTAATTTTACAAAATAAATAAAACATTTGATTGAAACAATTTTGCTTTAAAAAAAAAGTTATATTATAACAGTATATTTTAGATGTAAACAAAGAATTTTCTAAGAATTGTTAGGCAATCTCGTAAGTTGTTGTTGGATTAGTATTAAGTTGCAAAATATTCGATGCGGAGTGCTTATAACATTGAAAACTAAGCATGTGAATTCGCAAAAATATATTATTAAAAAGCTATTTTTATAAAATAGTTTTTGTAGCTTTTATAACAACTACTCCACAAAATTATTATGGATTATCACTGCAGCTTTCTATGAAAAAAAGAACACTTTATTTTAACATTTGGAATATGAAAAGTTTAATCTTTCTAAAACTTATAATATGAATACAGGACACAAACGATTCAGACAAATTAATATTAAAGAGAGTTTTGCATTGAATAAAAAACCTAAATTAGAAAGTAAGTTATTTCTTGCTTATTAAAAGTACATTGTGCACTATATTGCTTATTTTTTAAAGAATTGATAAATTGTATTTTGAGACAGCAGTTATATATTATATGTGGTTTAAGGTATAACTGTCATAAACGAATGTATGAGATCTATTATTTTAATACAATAAAGGTAAATTTAAATTAATTTTTATGCATTTAGACAAATGTTGACATTATTAATATTTTTCTAGTCATTTAAAAAATCTTATATTAGACTAGCACATATAGTCTAACCTTAGAAAATAAAACTTATTAGCCCCTTTATATCAAAGAGATAATTTGGCAACTTTTAAATCAAAGAGTTAAGTTCCTTTTGTCTTTGCTAGCATGGATATCAGTAAAATATATGCTAATGTGAATAATGAATCTATAGATTTTTTTAGTATTGCATAAGTATCAGTGTATATGTATTTGAAAATGTTGAGTTTTCAAGATGCAATACTTTTGTTTTCTTTTTATTAACATCATTTTAATTAGCAAAAATTACATGATTGTCATGTAAGTTATATTTATTTATCAGTTAGAGGGTGTTGGTAACATTAATCTTTTCCCCTTTATTTTCAAGCACATATAATTTTTTTTCTACTCCCAATTTCAGACGTTGCCACATATAACTAACCATAACTAAAACAGTCCAATCCCAAATCAATTACTTGCAATTTTAAGTGAATGGATTTATTTATAGACATAGTAAAAACAAGTTGTATTGGGAATTGCAATCTTTTGAATTCAAACAGCATATCAGATATTATCAAGGGTATCCTGAAATTGAAAATGTTTTCTCTTTTTAAAACAGTTGCTTCTATAACATTCCTTCTTAAGAACTTGATACAAAGTATTGTCCTATTGCAAAGCCTTAGAACAGAAGAAGAAAACCCATATAAAATTCAAAGAATTCTTTCTCGCAACCGCATGTTGAGAAAGGGCTCCTCCCAGCTCCCAAACTCAACCCTATTACTATCAAATTTCGAACAACCAGTGAACAATTCCTTGAATTGAACTACAGTAACTTAAAGATTGTTATTTAATTGGTAATATACTTCAGGTAGCAACTTCTTTGGATGATAATTGTCCTAACAATAGTCGAAGATTAAACCAGGACATTTTTTTCTTCGTAAAGTGACTATTTATATTGGTAATGATTGTTTTTATTTGACAGGACATTTTTATTGGTAATGCATATTTTATCTTATTTATTAAACAAAATTATAGGTAGTTGCAATTCATTGACTAATATGTATTGCTTATATATCAATCCGCTTATAAACAGTGTAAAAAATAACATTAATCATGAAAAATTCACTAACTATGAAAAGTCACAAAATTGGTGTAAAATCTAAATGGGTAATTTCTTAACGAATATTTATCCTATTTCGATTTTTATTTCGCTTCCCCTCCCCCGTTCGATCTAGGCTTTATATCATAAGTATCTTTACCAATTTTAGTGAAATTTTGTATGTAAATTGTGACCGCACATAGGTGGACACACACACGTATAACCTTTGGGAAATATCGATTCTGGTACTAGTTTCAATTTTGTGTTAAATTTCAAATTATAATAAAAATAGAAATTTAAGAATGGTTTAATCCTTACATTAATTAATGCACACACTTGTTTTCATTTATTTTTATTATCATTATACTGTAAGCTAAAGCATAAAAAGTTGACTACATTCCTTGAATTAATAAATATATTTGTTCAATTCATTAATATACATATTTATTAATTTGAGGCTTATGACTTTTTGATTTATTTAACTAATTTTCAGTATTATAATATTCTGCTTTTGAAGAGCACTTCTTGTGATGAATGAACTGTAAGTAACCATGAATAAGATAGCTGATTATTTGGTGTTATTGATTATTGCAGGGCTATTAGATTTATTGAGAAAATACTTGATTTTCTCACTTTAAGCAAATTTTTTTTAAATGCAATTTTTTCTGTGAATTTTAAGTATTGAACGTTTCTATTTTTTAAGAAGAAATCATTTGTGTTGTGATTTTATGATATTTGGCTGATTATGTTCTTTGAAATGTTATGTTTTAACTTGAATTTAAAAAATTTATATATGTATTGTTTATCATTATTATATTTTTTGTAATTCATAACTTTCAAACCTGAAATGATTTTAATTATGTAATATATTGTATTAAACATATTTCTGGAAGTGTTCAGTCTTTTAATGAAAGATTCCAAGATTCCATTAAAACCAAACTGAATAGTAATGATTGATGTTATTATTGATGCATTTTTATTATGGTTAATATCTAAATACCTTTTTGTATATGTTTGGTACTAGTATATATTGATATGGAAAGCTGAACTAAGGCCATTTACCATTCATGTAGCAAATTAGTCATTACTAGACTGCCCCATAGGAGACTTGCTACTCAACATACACTATAGTGTAATTCTCATTTAATATTTGCAACTTAGGCCCTCCTATTCAAACATATTGGAAAAAAAATTCTTGTTGACAGATTTATTATGCCAGTCTCAGCTACTTTAATAGGTTTCAAACTGAACACCTCCACCAAGTTTGAAAATTCAACCCATTAACTACTAGACCCATGTATAAAGACATGAAGAAAATATATTTTATAAAATTATACTTCCTGTATTTTAAAGTAGGTATGTAGTAATGCATTTATAGTAGGAATGAATGAGATTTAATTGATAATAAAAGATAAATATGATAAAATTGCAATTGAAACAGTACTGAGAGGTAATTTATTGCAACATTAATTTATATATGCTGGCAAAAAAATAAAATCTATATGCCAAGAAGGAATTATTCTAGATAAACATAATTTGGCAGATGTATGTTTCCGCATCCGAAAGATGACGTTTATTCTTATACACTACCTGAATAAAAGTGGGGCTAATAACGTCACTATGAACGTGAAAACCATGCGTTGGACCATGCTGTGGGAGCGTTATTTTCTTATGGATTGGGCGGATTAGATTAGGTGAGTTAGATTTGAGCTAAGAATGCCTCTAAGGAGATCAATGTTCCTGTTCAGCAGCTTACTGAGTTTAAACGTGGACGTTTAATGGGGCTACGAGAAGTTGGATTTTTTTTTTCACAATATTGCATAAAGACTTGACAGGGATGCATCCTAGATTGTTAGCAGCAAAAGAAATTGTTAGAAAGACAGAGATCTAATCGCACAGGGACAATCATTGAGAAGGAAGACCACCATATTTTCCAACTGGATTAGCATATTGTACTGCTTCTGCAGCAGAAATGCAACTAGAATGACACAGCGAGCAATAATAAATTAATTACTGCAGGAATAGTTCCGGATCAGATGCCCTGTAGCGTTTATACCACTAATTCTAAATCACCGCCATCTGCGATTTCAGTGGTGTCAAGCCAGAACTCTTTGAAGAGCGGAGTGGAGATTTGACGTGTTCTCAGAAGAGTGATCAATCTGTCTTGGTGCCAGTGATAGCCTATATTGGTTAAAAGGAGGCCAAGTGAGCTCTTTTAGTCATTCATCTGCGTCGCAGATACACTGGGCTTTGCATTACCAATTATTGTGTGGAGAACAATTTCCTTTGACAGCAGCAGCAACACTCACGCCGTTTTCCATGCACTGTTGATTGCCAATTTGATCGCTATGTGACGTTTTTAACAGAATAACGTCCGTCCCCAATCGCTACTGTCATTCAACCTGCTCTACTGGGTGCCGATATGCTGCTTTGGTCTCACCAGACATAGGATTATGGGATGACATCACCCACAACCATCACGAACCATTGCTGGTTTGACTGACCAAGTGCATCAGTCCTACGAAATGATATACGATATAGTGC
This sequence comes from Caerostris darwini, assembly GCA_021605075.1. Lineage (NCBI taxonomy): Eukaryota > Metazoa > Arthropoda > Arachnida > Araneae > Araneidae > Caerostris > Caerostris darwini. The sequence goes on from BPLQ01000975.1 coordinate 439,937, forward strand.
ATGCACATTTGTATACTTGTATTCAAAATCGTGGAAATGGAAACGGTTATTAATGCACCACCATTTCACATTTGCAAAAATTCTTCTCGCACATACTTTAACATGAGTCCTTGGAAACTTTAATTAAATAAATGTTACCTAGATAAATTCATTGTCTAAATTTCATTTCTCTAAACTGATTTCTTCTGTGTGTTTTGATTTTTATCTTGCGTAAATCTGGAGATATTACAAAAGAAATCTAGTGATATCATTAAAATTTGAATTTAAAATGTATTTATAGAGAATAAAAGTGAAACTTCATGAAAACTTTCGAGATAAATTTTTAAAAAAATTGAATTAAATCAACAATCAAAAATTCTGTTTGTATATTTTTAAAAAAAAAAAAAAAAAATTAAACCAATGTTCAAAACCTCATATCATGGAAAGACAATGTGAGTTCTTAGATAAAGGATCAATAATAGTAAGAACATTTAATTGATTTAAAAAGAAGGGTTAAGGAGTTAGTAAATAATTGTTTTGATTAAAACACATTTCGTGTTGTAGTTTCTGTTGATGATTTAGTAAAAATTCAAAATTATATTTAATTGTTTTTCCAAATAGCAACTTCCAATATGGAGCAAAATCTCCGTGATCTGATGGCAACTGCTGCAGAAAAAAGGTTTATTTTAAATTTATTAAAATTTTTTTGTTTTTATTATTTATGAGATTTGTTTTCATAAATAAATACACATACGCATATAAGTGTATTAATATATATATTTATCTGTGGTGCATTTTAAAATTTTGCATAAAAAATTTCAATATATGTTTTCGAACCTTTTTTGTATCCATCCATTTTTTTTATTCATTCTTTGATTAATTAATGTACAGAAAAAAAATATTAATCTAAAACCAATTTTTACTTCAAACTTGGATCTCGAAATTACGGAACGCGGGTTAAGATCAATCCGTGAGCATTATTACGTGACCGACACATCGGTCAACACATGAGCTAAAACCAAAGTAGCACATCGATTTTTTTTTTTTTTGTAATAATGCAAAAGAATTAAATATTTTTATTTATTAGTAACAGATAACACTCGCTAACGTACATAAATCATTACTTATAATTTTATAATTCACATGATTTGTGTAAATATATTTTTTCCCTCTGATAATTGTTAGTAATTATTCATGAATTTTTGACGTGATTATTATTGAAGTAAAATATTAAATTAGGCTTTGAAATTTAAAAAAAAAAAAAAAAAATCGAAATTGATCGTCATAATCAAAAGAGCGTCTTAAACAGAAAAATGTTTTACCTGTAAATTTAGTTATCTTTCATTTTTCTATTCTATTTGAATACATTGAAGTTTTTTCTAGTACTTATTAAAAACTTGGGAAATGGGTGTGGTTGAGATATTTGAAGCACAGGTTTAAAAACTCAGTTTTATTTACGCACCCACACACTTACAATTAAACACATACAATATTTAACGCATTTTAAGTAAAAGACATTTAATTATAGCTTCGTGAAATGACTCCACTTCGAAGCTGGTACTCTCGGCTAAGCGCAAGATTTGCGCGACATATACTTCCTTTCCCGGTAAGAGTCTGTAGGCCAACTAATGCGCCGGGGTGTGCTAAATACATTTCCACTCGGGATGAGAGACCATAAACTAAACGTTTCTCAGCGGGAGCGCTGGGATGTACCCTACTTTCTCTTGGGTGAGAGTTTCGAAGTCGACTGGCCATCTCTCTTGAGAACACCACAAGTGCTAATGTGTAGGAAGAAGCAAGGTTACATCAATTTTAAATTTAGATTAAAACTTTTGTTCTAGAAAAGTTAAGTATATTGGTCGGTGTACTAAATATTTGCCTTCCAAACTTGGGAAATAATCAGTAGTTTGTGCCAAAATGCTTAGAGATTCATGATTTCATGAAATCGGTTTATAACTGTATTATAATGAATATTATTTTCTGTTAGTTGATTAGGGATAAGTACAATCCCTAATCAAATTCCACTAGTAATTTGTAAAACGGCAAATATGTCTTACACCATGATAAATAACTTAATGTGTGATATATGAATTGCTTTATTGTAAATAATTTTGACTTGTTAGTTTATTTACGAAGTTAAAAACTGTATAATTACTTATTAGTTCGCCAAATTCACACTGAAGAAACAAAGTTAATTTTCTATTATTAATGTTTTAAGAAAAAGAAACATTGAGCATTCAATTTAAATATCTGACTTACCAAAGAAAAATTTTTTTGTTATCGATTTGGAAACGAATATGCCGATTTGAAGAAAAGATCAATTAATATTTTTATTTAGTTTGCTTCGGCCTACTTATGTGAAACAGATTTTTCAAAATTAGTTGTTATTGAAAACAAAATATCGATCTCGATTGAATCCAAAAGATGACTTACTGCTTGAGATTTCCAATACAGATCCAAACAGAGAAAATAATCTCGAGATCTTTGCAAGCACATACCACCTCTTATTGAATTTTTATGGTGTAATTTTTCATTAAAAAATTGAAAAGTTATTGAAAAATATTATAGTTTTACAAATTAATATCAGTTCACTTCATATTGCTTAAATCTCTGAGAAAAATGATTTCACAAGTTTACCTGTTTTTTTAAATATCCATTGTAATTCTATTAGATTACTACTTTTATTACTGCTTTTATTAATTCTAAATAAGTTTTCGATCGAATATATGCATAACTTATTTTTAAGCATTGGACAATTAATTGAAAAATCAATTATAGATATTAAAATGTTTATTGAATTTTTCGAAGATCAATTATAGTTTTTGGGATATGGAGTCCTGTTATATCGAATGCAAAATTCTCCAATATTTGCTCCACAGATTGACGACAGTACTGACATTACTAAATTGTATCAATTAATGTTTCAATACGTTTATGAAAACGGTATATTAGAGGATATTTGGGATAGAGGATAATCCGGAGGAAAAAAAACAGATGAGAGAAAATATTTGAAATTACTATTAGATATTTTGAAACAAATTATCTTACCTGGGCACCTTGTGACGCAGTTTGCACTTATGATACTGTAGCATTAATAGGTAATAATAAGGTTTTTAAGAGAATTGCTCTCCATATGGTGTTCAACCATTGCTCGATACATAGATATGCTCTTGTTGCAAAAGACAGGGATGAAGAATTGCACAATATATTACAGGATATCGTCATTGTAATTAGTTACTTTAAAAGCCACAGCCTTAGTCGTCTCATTTGAATATTCTGTTATGAGCTGGATGGGTTTAAACTTCGGCACGTACCGAAGTCAGATAAGTCAGGCAATATTTTAATATTCTTTTCTTGATTTGAGAGACAAAGCAACAAAGTTTACATTTTTTTTTTTTATAGAAAAAAATAAATATTGGTAAGTTCATTCATCAATGAAGATTTTCTCTGAAAAACCAGTTACATTTTCGAAAAACTTGATGATTTGAATTGTCTACAGGGAGAGAGTACTAACATTTTAACATCGTATAGTAAAATTGAAGCATTTAAGAATTAGCTGACACTTTGGTAATGGCAAATGGAATAAAAACAACGCACTCATGTTCCCATGCTTTTCAGAGAAAATAATACAGATTTCTTATTTGAAAACAACATTACCAGTCATATAATAGGATTAGGAGAAAACTTTTCGAAAAAGTACGAACAATTTCCAGATCATGATGTAGGTTGGATACCTGATCCATTTTTGTTTAATATTTTAATTTCAATATTCCTTAAAATGAAAATGAATAGTTAATTGATGTTTCAAGCAATGAAACATTGAGAATTTAATTTAAATCACTGACTTATCAAGAAAAAAATTTTTTTTTGTTATCGATTTGGAAACGAATATGCCGATTTGAAGAACAATTAATATTTTTATTTAGTTTGCATCGACCTACTTAATGTGAAACGGGGTTTTCAAAATCAATTGCCATTAAAAACAAATTATCGATCTCGATTCAATCCAAAAGATGACTTAAGAATTTGAGATTTCCAATACAGATCAGATAAAAATATATTTATCAAATGTTTTCAATGTTTTTGTTTTATTCGATAATCCAGATTACTAAAAAGATATTATTGTATGAGGGGGGAGTGTTCTGAAGTACTAATTAAGTATGTGGCCTCAAGTTGGACCTCTTCACGCATGATTAAGATTGCTTTACTCTTATCAAATTCATTGTTCTGATGAGGTGTTTGTTGCGGTTCGACTGATAAAAACGGAATTTCGAATTTTTAGTATTGTATCTCATTGTGCAAGTCCAGGTTTTTGCATGTGGTTGTGCAATCAGCTTCTTTAAATGCAGTTCAATTTTAAATATTTTAATCAAATGATACAAACATGCTCATCATATAGTTCAAGTATTTTCGAACGTTGTGACTGAAAGAATATGTTCTAAAACAGCGGATTTTTTAGCATTTGTTATCAAATTTGTATATATTTTTTTTTCTATGGTGCCAAATTAAATTTTTTTTTCATTGTAACTCTTATAGAATGGAAACTATGTCTTCTGAAACTGCTTCTAAAAGTTCTGGTAAGTATTTTCGCAATAATATATTTTTTTTAATGCTACCGTAGTTTAAGATTTTTTTTTTTTTTTTTTTTTAATATTATCCGTGTTGTTAAACATTGTATGATGAAATACAAATAATTGATTTATTTTATATAAATTTACCATTATTTTTAATATTGATTAGAAATATAAAATGTTATACATAAGTTATAAATTGAAAAATAAATTAATACAGAATAATTTAATTCATAGAATGCAATTTGACTCGCATTCATTGTGATGAGATTTTTTGAAATGGAGTAGTTTCTTGGCTAATACTTATATGCTCCAAATGTTATAATTTTCAGAATCGGGTCAACGTTATTGGTTAAAGAAAAGTTTTACTATTGAAGTAAAATGAAAATTTGAAAGATTAATAGATATTTAACTAAGGTTATATAATAAAGCTGATAATAAAAAAAAATGTGTTATAACTGCTCTATAACGCAATCTATCGAAAGGAACTGCTATGAGGTAATTGTATTATTTTGAAGCTGGAGTAACAAATCGTGAGGGAAGGCCTATTGAGATAATATTTTAACGAAAATAAATTATTACCGAGTGTTATATTTTTTATGAATGAGAATATTAACAGATAAAATAAAAAGTAGAAAAAATCTATTGTACTGAATATTATTTATTGTGCATACGTTTTGTAACTGAATTTCCCCATTTTTTTTTTTTTTTTTTTTCCCCTCCGAAACGGTAAACGAAGCACTTTTCCGTATAGTCTCATTGAAAATATAGTTAATTGTAATACAAAATATGGAAAAGCAACATAGTATTATATAACAGGTGGGCTGAAAAGTACGTAGGCTGGCACATAGATGGTGCTACTTGTATTAAATCCATATGATTTTCAGTTAGCCCTAATCTTCAAAAGACATGTGCATAAATTTGACAGCTGTTGCACTATTAGTATGTGAGTTATAGCACTTTTAGTGTTCATCACGTGCAGTCCACTTGACTGACTGTCGATTGGATTCCGGTGTGAAATGATGGAGCCATGTTTCATCCATTGTCACATATCGACGCAAAAATTCAGATTTATTACGATTCAGCAGCTCCAGACACTGCTTAGAATCATCAATTCGTTGTTGTTTTTGGTCGATTGTGAGCTCGCGCGGCACCCACTTTGAACAGAGCTTTCGTATGTCCAAATATTCATTCACGGTATGTCCAACACGTTCCTTTGATATCTTTAGGGTCTCAGCTATCTCAATCAACTTCACTTTACGGTTAGCAGAAATTATTTTGGGGATTTTTTTTATGTTTTCGTCGGTAACAGCTTCTTTGGGGCTTCCACTGCGTGCATCGACCTCGGTGCTCATTTCGCCTCGTTTAAATTTGGCAAACCACTTCTCTACGGTTGATTTTCCTGGTGCAAAGTCCGAATAATGTTTATCAAGCCAAGCCTTGGCTTCAATAGTATTTATTTTTTTTTTCGCCAAAAAGCAATACTTCATTAACACACGAAATTCCTTTTTATCCATTTTTTTCAAACTAACAAAAGTTGCTTCACTAAAAATGTTATAACTCACATACTAATAGTGCAACAGCTGTCAAATTTATACACGTGTCTTTTGATGGTTAGGGCTGACTAAAAATCATTAGGATTTAATACTAGTAGCGCCATCTATGTATCAGCCTACGTACTTTTCAGCCTACCTCTTACATACAACGCGTTTGATGTATGTAACTTAACACTGAGATCTATGTCCGTAATTTATTAAAAAGAGAAAGAGTAAGTTGTTTATTACTAAAATGCATCTTATCAAACCCAGGAGCGGTGTAAAAAAAATTCCCATCTGCTCACACATATACAGCAGAAATTGCTTCATGCTAAGTGAGGTTCAAAAATTGCAATGCAGGTTGTTTACTAATAAAACATCAACACTCGCCAAAACAAGAAATTGATAATAACATAGCAGAATTGTTTTTCTTTAGAAATTAAGTTAGTAGTACATATAAATTTGAATCATGATCGTCTTATAACAATCTCAAATCTGAAACATTCATTAATACATGCATAATTCTTGAATTGATATCCTAAAAGGAATCCGGTTTGGATTTATCCATTTCAATTATTATATTACATAACTCAAAATCAAAAAAAGAAAAATATTAGCAAGTTAGACAGACTTACAAGTTATTCATAAAATTTAGAATTTAATGTAAGAACAAAACGCATAACAGCAATCTTAAATATAAAAAATAGAATTACGATTTTTCCCCCTTGAAAAATCTCATTTTTTGGAATAAAATTGCTTTTGCTTTCACCAGATGATCTTTTAAAACAATTTTACTTTATTTAATTGTATAATTATTAACTCATAAAAGAAATTTAAATAAATATTGTGTATATAAAAAGTCTTGAAAGGAAGTTAAAATATTATGTATTTAAAAGATCGTGAAAGAAATTTAAATAAACTATTAAGAATAACTAGTGAAAAAAATTTAAAAAAAAAAACATTAACCTATAAAAAACATTGAAAGTGATCAAGGACAAAAAAATTAATCAATGAAACGAAAAATTCTGCTCTCGATAACAATACCCATAATTTTTATGGATAAAAAAACGTGTTATACTAAAGTTATAATAAATTATAGCTTCAGATTGGTTGGATCTCAACTCGTTAGTGTAAAGGAGAAGGCTTTAGTAATTTAGATTTGATTTTGCTTCATTTAGTATACCAAAAAAAATTTCTTTCAGATCAACAAATTTCAAATAATAATTTACATAGCAATAATGCTTCATCAGCTGATACACCTGAATCCGAACAAATCGAGATCCCAGACTCCCCAGAAAACTGCCTGCAGGCCTCAGCCGATTTATTTCCTAGCTCACCTGAAATCTTTGATTCGCCTGTTATAGAAGAATGCAGTAGTCAAGAGATTTCTTCCTCAAGTGCTATAGATATTCCTTGTTCATCCAATAGTCTTGAATATTCTGAGTATATATTTTTTATCTTTTATGAATTTACTTTCTATTGAGAATTTATCTTAATCGAGTTAAAAAAAATAATATATATCATTCTATAAAAAATAGTTTATATAATGATAATATTAGATTCTTAAAAGTTAGTAAATATTAACATATTTTTCTTTTTCGTATCAAATCTGAAATTTTAATCAAAATATTGGGACTATATATCTTATCAATAGTTTAATTGGTAACTTTCCCTTGCCAGGACCCATTTTTCTCCAAATGTAAATGCTCAGTGATGATTTGACGACTTATCAAAACATCGACGAAGATTTTATAGTGGGGTTTCATTATTAACTATCTGTCTAGCTAGCTTTCCCTGGATATTTATGTTTCCTTGAAAGGCATTATTTGGACAATAAAGTAGTAAATATTATCAATCACAAAGGCGAAATAAGCCCTCGCATTCATTGATTTGAACAGAACTGCAATACTGTTATTTAAGAGAAAAATAACCCTACCTTACTGACCCTGCATTAATAGAATCCCACTATCTACGAGTTATTTACTGAGGATTTGTGTTATATTCGCCTGTTATGTAACTCATTCTCAAACAGCTATTTAATCTTCCAGAACATATCATATATAACAACCATTTAATGACTATTTTTCTCAAACAATTATTTAATCTTCCAGAGCATATCATATACACTGGCTTTCTTGAAATCAATGTTCATGGGCTCTTCTGTAGTAACAAGTAAGGGTACTTGCTCATTTAAGTGGGACTCATTTCTTTGGTGACTTTCTTCAGTTATTAACTAGAAAGAAAATTCCAATTGATGGGAATTCACACTAACAATAAACAAATCTCAAAAGAATAAACTTCAAACACAATACTAACAATAATAAAAAGCAACAAATGTGAAAGAACACTGAGACAAGATTATGCCATTAGCTAAGCAATTCAAGTATAGCCAAGCAGTCAGGTTCAATTATAATAAGCATGCAAAAATACAAAATGTTTTCCCTTACTGTGAATTATTTCTTATTAAATAAAGAGTAATATTAATTTAATAAAGAGTAACTCCAACTTATAAATTAGCATAATTTAAAAAATTTTATTTTTAAATATTTGACGTTATGCTTGTTCTGCTTTGTATTTTGATATGTATTGAGAAATCTTTCCTTATTTGATCTTTCTCCAATTAGAAATACTATTACTGAAGTGGATTCCCAACAAGATGATGATTCTAATGAAGAACAGGTACATTATGAAAATGTTTTTTTTTTTAATTTTTTTTATTATAGATATGTAATGTGAATATGATCTGCAATTATTTCTTTAATGTAGATAATAATACTTTTATGTAGATAATGCTTTTATGTAGATATTTAATTTAACTTATTGTAATTTTGATCTGTATTTAATTATTTGTAATTTTATTATAAATTTAATTTTTTTTTAATAATTATTTAAAAAAATATTTTTATGCCTCTTTTAATAATAAAAATATTTTATTCTGATTTTAAGCACCTACTATCGTTCTTAAACAGAATGCCTGGATGCAGTATTCCTCTTCCACAACTAGAGCCATTGGAAAATCATTCCATTATGTTTTCAGTAAATAACTGTTCTGTAACTCTGTAAAAAATTTACTTTCAATTTTTATTTGATTTTTTATCATTCCATTCCATTTTTAAGTTGTATACCCTTTTCATTTTTGATTTTGATGTTTTTTTAAATATCAATTTAGCCACATATTCGACCAGGAGTTGCTCCTAGACCATATCCTCCTACATATAGAGATGTGTGGGATGTCAATCATGTCCGAATGCCTTGTTCTCCACATAATGAATATCCAATTGAAGGCTTGGTAAAATTTACTTTTATCATAATTTGATTTGTTTGCAATTATTTTTGAAATGAATTCAAGTTTATAAAGTACTTATAGGTAAATCAATTAATAAAAAAGAATTTTTAAATATTTGTATTTCGTGTTTACTTGCTCTCTAAAAATTAATCATACAGTTTATATCTTTTTTAGTAATTATGTATATATTTGTTATAGTCTTTTTCTAATTAATTATTTATTACAATTTATACTTTATTGTGGAATAAATTACATTATAAACTGAAAATAATATAATATTTAAATATTTTTAATTCTTTAATTTATCATTTTTAACTTAAAATAAAATTTTAAAGAATAAACATATAAATAATTGTACAAAAAAAAAATATTTTTTTTACTTTAACAATCTAAATTTTACTGGAGCATTTCTAAAAACTGTTTACATGTTTTTATACATTTACATATCTTTCTATGCCCTAAAAATAATAGATTTTTTTTTTCACTTTATAGAATGGTGAAAAGCAAATTAAAAGTAGATGGAATTTGATTTGTTTAAGTTTAAGGAGAAATATTCAGTCATCCCAAGATCTTGAAGTAATTATTATTCGATTTATATCTTGATTACTAAAGTATACCTCTAGATCAATAGCATTTTTAAAAATATAAGCTGAATAACTATTCTAAATATTGTATTATTTTTATAATTCTAAAAGTGTATATTTTTACCTGTAACTTCTGATAAAAGCTGCTTATTTAAAGACTATTATATTATTGCATAACAATTTGTCTTACAATAAACTGAAAAGATCCCATCTAAACTTGAATGAATTTTTGTTACTGATATTTTTATTAATATTACCTTTTACAAATATTTTTTTATTAATAGTTTTATTAATCAAAATATTTTAAATAAATTCAGCAAACGATCACTACAGTTATCATCTCCATTGCTATTAGAAATTACATAATGCCTCAATCATTTGCTCGATCTATAAATTATTTGTGCAAAATGGCTTAGAATTTTGTGGTGAGGCTTATAGGCTGCTGTTTACAATCCATGGGCATTTTTTTTTTCCTTGGACGATTCTCAAAAATCAGTTTTATAAAACTATCACATAAAAATGCATTTTTTCCCCCTCCCCTTCCCTCAAAAATTACAGAACATTGTGAGAGAGAGAAATAAATATTTTTCTAAACATCGAAAAAAAAACATGACAGTTGTATATGATAGAAGCTAGACAGATTTTTACAAAAGTCAATGAAATGTGTGACGTATATCTTACATTGTATTGTTCTTAATCAATGAAAAACGACTCAAATGAAATTATAGAAAAAAAAATTTAATACCGATCAAGATTTAAAAAAAAATATGAAGAGGACAAATCATCATAAGAATATTGGCTCATGTTTTTACACCGTCTTTAAATGTAAATCTTTCTTCTGATTTCATCTCTTTAAATTTATGACATATTTTTTAACATGTAATTATGGCATCAAAAATGTTTATTAAAACTAAAATGCATTTCGTTAGTTTTTTGCTATGAGTGTAAAAACAGAACTTAATTGATATATGGCATGTCAAAGAATAGGTGTAAATCACATGCTGAGTATAAGAGATTTTTTAGTTTGGAGATAAAAATTATGTGCATTGATTGCATGGTACTGTTGATTACAGGTGGGAAATTACTAAACTGGAAATTATTAAGGTTTCTAATGTTTTTATGTATAAGGAAATGTATGGGAAAATGGTATTTTACTTAACTATCTTAGATTAAAATTCTAAAAAATTTTATTAATAATACATTATGAAATTTAAATATAGAATTATTGTAATATCTTCTAGCAAATATTTTTATAACCTATTAATTTAGTATAATTTATAATATAAGTTATAGAAATATTTGTATAGCTGTTTACCATTGCTACAATATTTTGGGTTCATTAAAATAAAGTAGATAGAAAAATAGCAAATTGGTAAGTCTCTAAATTTCTGCATTGCCTTAATATGATATACAGCATTTATCAATATTAGTTAAATGTTTATTCATAATTGTTTTGATTTGATCATTATAATTAAGCATTACAAGAATTTTATTATGTATATATATAGTAACTTCTATAAACTTTTGAAAAATATACTTATAATTTACAGAGAGCCATACTACAGTATAATAGTCAATACAGGGACAAATGGAACTTCAATGGGTTGCATACGTTTTTTCAATTGGTGAGCATTTTGTGGTTTAAAAATTGTATTGTACATTTGAAAAAATGTTTTATTATAATTTTGCTGATTATTTTGTGTAATTTTTTTATCAATGCAAATGCAATTTTTCTTCTGTAATTCTGAATAGTAAGTTTTCCATTCTGTGAAAACTTCGGGGAGAGATATTTTTCGTTCCCCTTCTCTGCTGAGGGAAACTTTCATTGTACCTCCCTGCTTTTTTCTGACACATGGGTTAAAATAAAATTTCATAAAAAAATGTATTTTACATAAATCCTTGTTTTAAAATTTTGTGAACATTTTAAAGTTTATTAAAAATTTAATTAACAACACAATATAAAATTTCAATACTGAATAATAAATTATGTTTTAAATAGTTATTAATTGTTTTTTCTTTTTGGTGAAATTTCGTTTACCAAGTTATTATTATTGAATACATTATATATATGTGTATGTGTGTGTGTGTGTGTATTTATTTCATTCCTGTTTCTTGAAACATATTTTTAAAATATTAAAAGATTTTTAATTATTAACTAATTTTTTTGTTTGTAATTTGTTTTTTCTTTTTTGAAGAAATATCTTTTTCTAGTGCTTTTCTGACGATGAACGGTGTTATTTCTTTGAAGAAACTCTACCAAAGATGATAAATATGGCATTGGATTTACCAAATATTTGTACTCAGGTGAGATACTGAAACATGCTTAAAAAATAAAATGTATGTGTTTGAATGATTTAATATACTTAATCCTGAGTTGTTGGTAATTTGCTATTTCACCAGATTTGTTTTTTTTATTTTATTTGTTTTAGTTCAAAAAAGTTGTCATTCAAAGATGCTATATCATTTTATTTCATTTATTATTTTATTAGGTAATAAAGAAGAATCCATAAAATATATAGATTTTGAAATTTTTTTATCTTTATTATATTAGTTATCATAGTATTATGCTACTTTTTTTTTTTAATTTTTATTATTCCTCAATAAAATATATGTGGCTAAAAGGTTGTTTTTTTTTTTTTTCATTCTGATTTTTCTTCTTTTTTTTCACTTAGCCGGTACGCTTGCTAAAGAAAAATAAAGACCATTATGTGACAATGTCACAGAAACAAATTGCGTGTCTTCTGCTGAATGCTTTCTTTTGTACTTTTCCTCGTAGAAATTTCCAACCAAAGGATAGGAAACAGAGATGGAACCATGAATATGCTACTTATCCAGATATTAATTTCAATAGGTGAGAATATAAATATTTTATAAGCAAAATCAAGATTTTATGCTATTAATTACACTTTTTGCTAACAACATGTTTGAAGAATATTTTATTATAAAATATGAAAATTTATGGATTAAGATCTTTTTCCACGTTTTATATATTTTGCAATAAAATTTAATGCTTTTTCTTCATTCTACTGGGATTTTCAACGTTTAGGTACTAAAAAAAAAATAATTATTACTTAAAACTTTTTGATTGATTTATTAAGATTTTGTGGGATTTCATATAAGACAGACATTGAAATTTTTATTTGAGCTCCTGAGACTATGATTGCCTATTTAATTGGTTATTCTTTCAACTTATTTGTTGGATAATGAAAGCAAACATTGGTTATCAATATTTGCTTTTTAATTTGATTTAAAAATTAATTATCTGACTATCCTTTCTATTTTTAATTGTGTATAATCAAACAATTTGTGACATTTTATTCCAAAAACTGTAAATAAAAGCTATTGCATATTATTATAAATACTAATATAATTATTATATTGCTATTCACACTTGTACATATATTATCAAGTAGTATAATTACTTAATAAAATACCAATTCTTTCCTTATACAATAAATATTATATTTCGGTTTTGAAAATTTTCTTTCAGGCTTTTTTATGGTGTGAAATATAGACCTTCAATAAGGACTGAAAAATTGAAGTGTATTTTTAATTATTTTAGAAGGATTACTTTGAAAGGTCAGTAAATTTTATAGTATGCATAATTATTTCTAAAAGTTTAAGTTCAGAATCAAATTTTTATGAAGTTATTTTCCCTAGATGCAAATGTTTTTTTTCCCTGTTGCCAATGATCTTAATATCTTATTAACATATTTCTAAGACTTTTTTTTTACAAAAAAAACTTCTTAAAAAGTGATAATTTGCTTGCATTGAATATTTGTGTAGTGTATTTGTAAAGATTTTTTTCCCATAGGGAAGGAAAATTTTTCCATGTAAAAAAATATATAACTATGACCATCATTGCTATCAAAAAACTTGCAATAAACTTTAAAAACCGTAATGATTGTAAAAAAATAAATGATTGCTATGTTTGATGCTTAATATCTTATTAAAAAAAATTGTTTCTGTTTAAGGTAATAAATATTAAAAGCTATTGTAATTGAATAATTTAAATGCATGCTTTAATCTATAACAATATCTTTTAGTTTATTTCTTGCAAAAAAAAAAATTTTTTTTTAATTAATCTGCCAAATGTATTCCTGTATTATCTTATGTTATCAATTTTGAATTTTAATTTATTATAGGAACTTTAGAAAGTAATTTTATTTTCAGTGTCATGTTGCTGTTGTAATTGATCACAAAAGATTAACAGCACTGGTGCTTTATTATATTTGATATTTTTATTTCTTATTTTTCAGAACCTTGTGGAACTGTGACATTTCATCGACAAAGTCTTCAAGCATTACCAAAATGGGAGGAATCCAAAAAAGACATTAAAACTATTGTTATAAAAGATGATGGACTGATAGAAACAGATGGTCATGGCATGCTTCAGGTGAGATATTTTTCATAATTTATAATAAGATGTCATTCCCCAATTGTAATTCGATGTTCAAAGGTTTTTCAACGTTCAAAGTCTCTTTTAATTTATGTGGTAGCCAATTTGCTTGTTTTTTAACCATTCCCATTTTTTTAAACATTGTGAAATACATTGATGAGTAACATTTAATGTAATAACTAATTCTGATTGTGTTTGGAAGAGATCTTCAAGTAATGCTTTCAATTTCACATTTTTAAATTTTGCCTCTTCCACTTTCTTTGTTCTCTATTTCAAAATCATCTTTTTAAAATGTCGAAACCATTTTGTACTACTTGTATATGGTGGAGAACAAACACCGTAAATTTCTGTAAGCAAACAATATGTTTTCGTGATACTTTTTTTTAGAATAAAATAATATAAAACTTCCCTCAAAATATGTCTGCTTGTGTAAAATTTGATATTTTTAATCATGTAAAAATAATACTTGTTTATACTTATAACAAATATGATACACTAAAAATAGAAGCTTACTGTAACACTTGTGAAATACAAGTGTTGACACATTTAACACAAGTAGCAGCAGTATTTACATCTACAAAGAAAGAAAAAAAAAAAAGAGCAGAATCATATTTGTACACCCAATTAAAAGAAATTTGGATGTATATATACATTGTTCTTTAACTGAAAATCACTCTTATTTGATAAGAATGTGTGGAAATATTTTAATTGTTTTTCAGGTTGATTTTGCTAATAAATTTGTTGGTGGAGGAGTATTGGGTGAAGGTTGTGTCCAAGAAGAAATACGTTTTCTCATTTGCCCTGAGCTTATTGTATCACGTCTGTTTGTTGAACGTTTAGGTTCTTCTGAAGTTCTTATTATAACAGGTATTAAGCTCTTAATATTTAGTATTATATGTCTTTAAAGTTTACTTCATATATTGATATAAAAATTTATTTGATGTTATGACATTTTTGTGAGCTAATATTATCGATTAAATCATTCTTATGCTAGTAACAATTTAATGAAATTCAACTTGCATTCCATCTGACTACTTGTTTAACCAAAAGGATTTTAAATTTTATGAAATTTATGAGAAATATTATATAAAAAACATTATGAGCGATTTCAAGAAAGTAAATAGGAATTACATTTGCTATGATGATTATTTTAACTTTAAGGTGTGGAGCAATACAACAATTGCAGTGGTTACAGTAGGACATTCAAGTGGGAAGGAAATTTTGTGGATGAAACATCACGGTATTATATAATTAATTTATTATTATAGAATTACAATTTTTTTTATTTGAAGATTTCGTTTTTATTATCCTTTTAGTTTTTATAAAAACTATATTTCTCTGTAAATTTGGCAAATCATAAAACGCCAAAGGTAAATGAACTAAAACTAATAGATCAGTGTTTGTATATTATATGCTGAAAAGCATGGCATCTCTGCATTAAAATGTATTCAAAACAATTATTTTTTAAAAACTTTTTTAAATATTTTATCCCATTGTGAAATTTACTCTTGAGCTATTCATATGATTGCAAGAAAATGCAATTGTTTTTCTGTAAAAAAGAACTATTTTTGATAAGATAGTTAGACCACGAATTTCATGGAAAATTGGCACGCTGCTAAGTTGAGAACAGACTCAAAAAAAAGTGTCATCATAGAAGATGAATTATCATTTAGGAGGAATTTAAATTGCAATAAATAGAATTTGCATTTTTAATAATGATTAAAATTGTAGAGGACGATATTAAAAGAAAAACTAAAAAAAAATTTGCATTAACTACAATACTTTTTTTCTTCAAAGCAGCTTTGAAACGCTTATATCTGAACAAACACCTATAACAAGTAATCAATTTGTCTGTTTCTGCCATTAAACCAGATATTTATCATTCCATGATCAGGTTAAGCTATTGATAGACGTTTATCTTGCTTATTATTTGTGTTTGTATAATGACAAATTATCAGACATTTTTGTTTTAATTGTCGTTATTATTAAATAAATGATTATATATCTTTTCTTTTAGGGCATTTTCATAATAGTAAATATTTTTATTTTAAAAGTGGAAAATCAAATACTGCATATTTTAAAAATCAAGTCTAACTAAATTTGTATTCACATAATCCTGATAATTTCTTGTAAAACACATTTCCTAAATTTAATCAATTTGTACAAAAAACTGTCAACAAATAAAAAATCTACTCTCGGTAAAAAGGCATTGTACCCTCCTATTATGACTTTTGTTTTCTGTATTATAATATCTGTAACACTGAAAGTTCCTCCAATTTTAGCTTTTGTTCTATTATAACTTTCAATGATAAAATTATTCATAAGCTCTATTATTTTTAATGAATTCATGTAGATCACATAAGTTTTCATCAAATAAATATTTTATATGAAAAAATTTTCAGTGATGCATGGGGTAGAAGATGTACTCAGCTTGTAGCAATGGATGCCACTCATTTTCGAAATACTGCTGATCAATTCACACAACAAAGTATTGGAAGAGAATTAAATAAGGTAAATAAATATTGCACATAAACTTTAAAAAACAAAAGGGGTTATAACTTTATTATCAATATAGAACTATTAAAATATAAATGAATATATTTTAGCTAACATTTGCATTTATTTTAGTGTTAACATATGCATGAAAACATTTAATTTTTACAGGCTTATTGTGGATTTTATGAAAATGCACTACCACAAAATCTACCATCTGTAGCATCAGGAAATTGGGGATGTGGTGCTTTTAATGGTGATCCAAGACTGAAATTTATAATTCAATTAATGGCTGCTTCACACACAGATAGAGATTTATTATATTTTACTTTTGGAAACAAACATTTGAAGAAAGAACTCAAAAATATCTATAACTGCCTGTCAAAGAGAAACCTTGTAGTTGGTAAGAATTTATGATAAGCTATTACAACTTATGCATATTTTAAAAGTAATCTAAAATTTCAATCTTGCTCTCTCTATTTTTACTTTTCATATGACTATTAAAAGAAACAGACAAATTTCAAAATTAATTGTACTAAAGTGGGCATTTATTTAAGGAGAGGACTAAAGTTAATTAAATTTTTCCCTCTTATTCCTAAAAGATTTTAAGGAGGGAAGAGTACTTTTCCTATTTTAAATATCTGTGCTGAAAATTTGGAGTAGTAAATTAATTTTTATACTCTCATTTGTTAGATTTTTATGTTATAAAGTTATTAATACAATGCTGTTGTAAATGTCTTTCTATTATTTTTTAGGGGACGTATGGAAAATTTTAATAAATTTCTGCAATACTATAAGAAATGAAAAGCATCCAAATCTGCTCAACTTCTTGCTCTCATTTACATCAAATGAAAATCAGACTGATGATTCAAAAAATAAATTTGTGTCAGATATAAGTGACAGTGATAAGGATGCAATTGCAAAACTGATTGAAGCTGTTGATGATGATAGCGATACTGAAATTGAGAGTAATGATCCTGGTTAATTTTCTTATTTAAAGTATTTGATTTTATTTTTAAAAAATGTTCTACAAATCTGAATTCATGCAATAAAAATTCTATTTATGAAATCTCGTCGAAGTCGTTTATTTATACAATAAATATTCCTTCTCAAATGTAAAAGATGCAAAAAGGTCGAGTATTTATCACATATTTATAATGTATCTAGTCGTAACTTTCCTTTATTTTCAGTGAAAAATAGCATATCAGTCATGGTTTGCTCGATAGTTGCTTCATGTGCCAGTTCACATATCTGTAAAAAAATATTATAATGTATTATCAAATTAGAAAAAAAAAAAAATTTTAAGATATGCAATAACTGATTTTGTTCAATTATGAAAAGAAAAATTGTGATAGCTTTAGTCAACTATATGACAAATTATTATCAAACATTTTTATTGTTATATACAGTTCTGGCACATTTGAGAAGAGGAAATTATTTAAACAAACACTGAAACAAAAATTGACAATTATGATAAACATTGGGCAAAAATATGAACAGCATTATGTTATATCTGCCTGAATCCATACCAAAGTAAAGGCTCAATCAGTGCCAGATTAAAGAGAGGTTATTACTAATTAATAAAAACAATACTGTATAACATATTATTTTTCAATATAAAATAAGAAAACTTACAGGTTTATATTTTCCTTCGGGTGGATACTTAAATGTGGGACCAAAATTCAGAGAAATCTAAAAAAAATACACACATTTATAGCAATAAAAATTTTTTTTAATTTAGTAGGATATGAATAAAATATTTTTGTAGCAACATACTGTACAACTCTTGTATAAAGATGCAGCTGGATAAAAAGTTCCTGCATTGATGTTTTCAAAGGCTGTACCTAAATTTTTCCCATTTTTATAAAACACAATCTGCAAGCAATATAAACAATTAATATAATACAGCAACATTGTAAAATTTTATTTCTACTAATATTTAAAGCTATTTTACTTACTTTACTTCCCCGTAGAGGTTTCATATTTTTTAATTCCAACTGTACTTCATCTTTTTCTTCATAATACAGATAACTTTTAAATTTTACTAGAGGCTAAAAAATAAAAATAAAATTACAACTCTTGTATTCAGTTTACAAAAATGCAAGTATTTATATCATCATTGAGTACAAACCTTATCTTTGTAAATGGGGGGTAATGTTATTTTGTTACTCTTGTGTGGAAGATGTATTAGAAAACCAAGAGTATCACCTTGACCATATCCTTCGTCAGTATAGTGATAACCTCTGCTTTCATGGAATTTTGTTCCCTTCCTAGATCTCCATGAATAACTGAATTTATCATAACCCAAAGGACCTTGAAGATTAGCTGAAAGAGGGGAAATTAAAAGTTTTCAATTAATTTAAATATATTCTTTATGATGGGCATCAGATTATCATAAAAACTTTGTAGAAGTTCTAATGAAATACCTATGCACAAATGTATCCATACATGCATATAGTCTGACCATGGATTACACAGAATGGTAAATATCCAGTTCAATACTGAAACAAATACATTGATTTCTTATTATTGTACTAATCAGACGTGTACACTATAAAATTGTTTTGAAAGAAAAAAAGTATAATAGTTAGTCTGGAATTTTCCCATCTAGTTTTTCTTTTAATGTCATGAAATCTGAAATTTTGAAAATTAAAATTCCTCTGACTATGATGCCACTCTTTTTGAATCGGCCTGAATTGGCTGCTTATTAATTTTCCATGCAATCAGTGGTCAAACTATATATACTTTCTCATGTATATTTATGTGGGGATAATTGTAGGTGATAATCAACTGATTCTCAAAATTATGAAAATGTGTTTAAGAGAGACTAACTTTTAAAGAATATTTATAAAAAAATAAACAATTTATAAATTCACAAAAAAATATCTAAATCAGCTGTTCAGTTTGTGAAATATAATGAAAAAATTATGTATAAAATTGTTTGATATATAAATATTAAACTATTATAATGATAAATTCACTCTTAAAATTATGATATATACAGAAAAATTGTGAAATTTGATTGAAAGGAGCAGATAGATTATAATAATAAAAGATGAAATTATATTTAATGATCCTATATATGAACACTTGATCCTTTTTCTACATAATCAATAATTACCTGCAAGCAATTTTAATAATCAGAACAAATTTTCTTACTTTACGTACATAGAATTTCGTTCTCTGACAGTTTAACCAAGTCAGCACAGAAAATTTCACTGTTGGTAAAAAATTGGAAAGTGAGCTATGTCTTCAGGTGAAGGAAAATGAGATGGTTATCAAACAAAAATTTGAATTGCCTGGACAATACAGGCAATTATACCATGGCCTTACTTTTTTACCATTCATTTTTGGAGGTCCACATATGGCATACAATTTTCTCAGTAAATTTTTACTGCATTATGGTCTTTTACATGAAGGAAATGAATCATCTCGCATTTAGTGGGACTAAATGTTAAGAAAGTCATTTTAACTATCTATGATGTGAACATGATGCCATTCAGAACATGTAAAAAGTTTGCCCTTTCATTGTTATTTTATGAATTGGCTCTTAGCCATATGTACAAAAAAAATTCATTCAAAAGCTTTCTTATCTTCTTAAACTGCCATCTTGTTTTAAAATATTGATTATCAATCACTGAAAAAAGAAGGTTATTTCTAAAAATTGCACAAAACTAACCTAGTGGCTGGGACCACCCAATGCGTGTTGCAGCTCCATCAGGTACATCATCCATCGTTACTTCAAAATACCAAGTACCTCTATTAACTCCTGAAATGAATATAAGTTCTTACTCTGTCTTCTTCTAATATAAAATTTTAGCAAAACTAACAATAAACAATTTCAATTTACCATGTGTGGCCCGAGCCATACAATAACCTTTCTCTCCAGTAATAGTTAACCTATCGTCAGATATCTTTAATTGAGGAGCTAAAATATAAAATAATAATTGTTTAGATACCTTCTGAATTAAATAAAAAGACAGAAAAGTGTATTGTATCATTAAGAACATTAATATAATTTATTCTATAAATTTTGATTAAAAATACAAAATCCTCAAAAAATCAATATTATAAGGAAATACAAATTAACATAACTGCCAATATTTAAGCATTTTCATTGGTTTTTATGTAAAAAGCCCTTTTTTATGGGGTTTCACAACATTGCGGCATTTTTTTAAAATTTTTCTTGCCTATTAAATTTTTATTATTACTAATAAATACTTGTATTTCACATTCAGAATAATTTCCCGAAAGACTGATCCTGCTTTTTTTTTTTAAACATTTAAATCTATTATTTGAGTACTAATAAATGAGTGCAAGATTGTAGTAAAAGCTCATTCAGAATTCAAAGGAAATGAATATTGTTTAAATTTAATTGATTAAATTTTTTAAAAGTTGACAGGTATGGATTAGTGAAGCAGGTAAGGACTAAATAGCTTAGAATTATACTTTTTATAAGTAAAAAATTCCTAGTGACTTTTTTATTAAACACATGAATCCTATTTACCTAGAGCTAAAACTAGGCACATACCTCGACAAAATGCTAATAATGAAACAATGAGGATTTTTAAGCATTTTATTGAATAGATTTCTAGAAATGTAAAAGCTAAATTGTTAAATAGAAATTCAAATCTTTCTTTTGCAAACACCAACTATTTTGTTGTAAATAAAGCTCATATTTTAAAAATTTATTTTATAACATAATAATTATTTTATTGTAGATTCTATACATCAAGTAAGATTTATATAATATTCTGCATAATTATTTAGTGAATGAAACACTATTGTATATTATTTAAGAAAAATAAAACAAAATTATTAAAGTCAACAAAAAATATAATCTGTTGCAAAAATAATATATTAATAATATTCATCTACCTCGATCATGTAAAGCTATCAACACACTGCCGGGTGTCAATTTCCTATACAGCCAACCTGGAATAGGTTTGCCAGCCCAATCCTGGCTTTCATCAAATTCTTGTCGAAATGGAGCATGGGGATCAGGTTCAGCAAGAATATACCGATAGCCATCTTTATTAAATGGATGCTCAAGTGGATAACCATTTGGAGGCAATTTCGGCATTACTAGATCACTATAAAAAACATAATATAACAACAAATTATATTTTATATTAACAAGAATCAAATCCAATAAATTAGAAATCCAATAAAAAAGAAAATATATATACACAGTTTAGAACAAAATATATTTGAAATGCAAATAAAAAGTAATCAGCAAGTAGAATTTTACATCATTGAATTAATTCTCATATATATATTGTAAAACATATTTAAATTGATAAAGATGAAAAAATTCAAAATTATCATTTGCAAAATACAAGCTGATGGACAATAATAGAGAGCTAGCTTTATCAGTCAAACAAGAGAATTAAAAATGACAAATCACGCTAGCATTTTTCAGAGGCTGACAAATATTCAAAACCCTAAACAACCCTGATATGAAGCAGCAGTTTGAAGAACATTAAAGATTAAAGACTATTGAAGATTATTTCAAATTTTTAATAATTTTATACAAATACACAGAAACATGTTGAGAAAGATTTATGATTACATTTTTCAACATTCATTAAGTGATAAGTAAAATAATTTTATAAATAATTTTCAAAGAGCATAAAATAATTATCAAATGTTAAAAGGAAAAAACAAACTTTTTTATACATGTTTATTAGGATTAATTAAAACATTTTAGTTTATTTTAAGAAAGTCCAGCAAATATTTTTATTTTATAGCTTTTACTGCAAAATAATTGTAAAATTTATGATGACATTTAAACAATATTTTTTACCTCTTAACTTTCTTTCCTGGTCCAGACATTTGCCCATCAAAAAATTTTCTTTTGGTTCCCCGTCCCTTATTGAAAGCTATTTTTAAAAAATAATGTAAGGAAGCAAAATTAATAAAATAAAATTCTTTATTAGTATTTCGATTATTATATATGTGCTGTTCTTTTTAAAACTGACTAACCCAAAAAAAAGAAAAAATATTTAAAAATCAATATATTTGCATGCATTGTTTTTTAAATTAGAAATTCAAATAAATATTGCAGAATGTATCATAGCTTTTATCGAAAGGCAAATGAAATACATAAAACAATATAGCATTAGAAGAAACATTTTATTACAATTTTAGCATGATAAACATATCAATTTGACAAAAAATTAACTATAAAATTCAATTTTTAAAAAACGGTTGAAGAACCGTTTTTTAACCGTTTTTTTCTGCACAGAAAAGGATTTTAAAAAAAAATGCTTATGGTTTGCTTTCTATTACAATTTGCAATTATTTCATTAAAAGAATGCTTAGAGTTCACTATTAACATCATAATTTTCTCTTCATCAGTTTATTAGAAATCCTATCTATTTTTCTTACATTTTGACAATAATCATATTGAATATGAAAAATATATTTCAACATATATAATATTTATCTCATACAGTTTAGAGTTGGTTAAATTTGCTTTTGAAAGAAACTATACTAATTCAAAAGCACAGTTTTGTCATATATATATTGTAGTATTTTTCCTACAGGAAGCATTGTAGCATTTCGTTCCTAGGAGAGAGGAATGCATATTCTTTAACAAGTACATAATAGCAACCTGTCATTTGAATTTAACAGCAGATAAGCATTGTTGTGGATAGTTATATTGCATGCAATTAGTGTTTTGTACTAATGAGAACAGCTTGCCACTCAAATCTGATGACAGATATTCAGTGTCATGGATAATGAGACCTCATGAAATTAGTGATTGTCTGTGCGACCTTCACAGGTTGAAACCATTACAGACGGAATATGGACTAATAGTGTTAACTGGTTGTTTAGGGTCCATCATCAGTTTTTGCATCATGATTGGTGATAAATCATAGACTGAGGAAGTGTTGAGAAGACTCTAATGAGAAGGAGGAAAGCCGCTACTCCCTCCTCTTGATGGATTTTCTTAGAGGGAGGTTTATGGAGAAGAAAAGAGAGTGTTCTGCAAAGAGTCAATAAGAAATGTTGTCATTTTCTCTGAAGTGACTGAACAGGCCAGAGTTTCTGCCTGTTTTCAAAGTGAGTCACTTGTAGTTTCATGCATCACACTGTGTGAAAATTAAGGTCTGCTGCAGACCAAATGTTTTAGATTTGAAAACTCTGAAAATTTCCATCCTTGGAGTGAACTGCACTTGAGAATCAATTGATATCTTTATTTATTTTTTTTATTATTATTATTATTATTATTATTATTTTTTTATTTTTTTTATTTTTTTTATTTATTTTTTTTTTTTTTTGCAAATAATAATTTTTAAATAGTTATGTATACATACATTGCTTGAAAATTAAAATTAAAGTGTTCCCATGAGCCTGAAAGTGGCCTTCTTCTTGAAGCCATCATAGGTCTAGTATAGGCCGAGACATTACAATATATATATATATATATATAATTAATTAATATTAATTATACATAATTAATATTAATTTTAAAGATAAAAAAATTATTATTATTATTGAATATTAATTTCAAATATAAAGAACAAAAACTTGGGCATTAAATATTTTTTAAAAATCTAAAAATGGAGTTAACTGCTTTGGTATATGGTTGTGTGGTTTAATATTAAAATTTCGCATGTAATTGTTTCAAAAAGTTTCAATGTTATTTAAAGTTATTTTTAGAGTTGAACAAATGTATTACCTCCTTGAGATGAAGATGAATCAATATTCAATTTTTGAGGTCCTCTAGTTGTGCTATCATAGCTTGGGCCAATTTTGGACAAATCCTGAAAGTTGTTTTTCATTATTATTCTGTTAAGATATTACAATAGATATAATGTATTGGTAATTAATAAAAAATATATTTTAACAGTAAAAATTAATTACCTGATTAACTAAACCAAACATAGGGCCACCATCAAAGCCATTTTCTTCACAAATAAAAACATCAGAATCTTTAATCTAAACATATTTATAATTAATTCATAAAGAAGGAAAAAAAAATGTTTTTTATAGCAACATATGCTACTATTAACTTTCACTGAGAAAAAATATATAAAGGAATCAAAAATGTACAAAATAATTATTACTACATTTATCTGATTATTAAAAACCTACCATAACTTTATGTACTGTATTATGCCACGTTTGCTTTATCCTTCTTTGCATTGCTGTTAAAAATTCCCAATTTGTTACAATGTAAGGAATCACTTCCTATAATAAAATTTAAATATTACTTAATTTTAAAACCTAAAAATTAAATACTAAATGTATAATGCATTGAAACACATTTTTTTTCCCTATGAAAAAAATATATAACATTCTAATAAATTCACTGTTTGAAGTTAGAGAATAATTAAAATAATTTTCTAATTTAAATACAAATACATGTATATGAATAGTTAAAAATAGTACTATTTTGATACACAAAATATTAATTAACAAATTAAAATTTAATTTAGTAAAATAATTATTAACATAGAATGTCGAATTTAAAATGACAAAAACAGTTAAGAAATTTTATATTCAAAATTAGTTCATCTATAGAAAGTATGTTGAATCTGTTAGACAATATAATTTATCATGTAAATGATTGTTTCTAATACGTAATATTAATTTTACTTGGAAATTTTCAGAAATACAATTTTTGCAAATCTCTATAAAAAATTACATAAAAAAAAAAATCTAACTTTTAGATACTTTTGACTCAGCTTTAAACATAATTCTAATGCATTTTTAAATAATTAAAAAAAAATTGTTTAAAAATCCAGTTGATCTTAAATAAATAAAATAAAAAGATGCATTGAACATAAAGAGTTTATAAGTCTTTATTTGAAATTTAAAAAAAAAAAACCTTGATTTTAAGAATAATAAATAAAATATAGCACATTATAGGTAGAATTGATTATAAAATAGATATTTAATTTATGGAAAAAACTCTACAAACTGTAATGACATTTATTAATTCCAAAATTATTTAAAATTAAATTAGTTGAAGCAGCTATAAATAGAAAAGATTAATTAGATTAATGTTACTTTTAAATAAAAAAAGTTATGTCTCAAATGAAAAATTAAAGAAAATGTATATTATTTTTATTTGAATAATAATTATTAATTAGTATGTTTGTAATATAAATTTATAAAAAAATAATAATAATGAAATAACATAAAATTATTACATTACCTTATCTTTAGAAAACATTGCTCTTGGTTTACCTTCTGCACTGCATTTCTGCATTAAATTTGCAAGAGCTGTTGCACACATTTGACTGAAATCTTTACAAAAATGTATTATACATTAATAAATTTGTTAATTCTCAAATTAGAAAAACATAATTAAAAGTTGTGTGATAGCTATTTAATTAAATATAAAGTGAAATTCTCACTTGGTTGTTTCTTGGTAAATGTTTCCACTCCAGATGCATTACAGTGTTTACAGAAGAATGAATAGTAAGTCATAAATGGTAGACATTTTCTAAAAGAAATAAAATAAAATTTAAAAATAGCATATTACTTTAATATTAAATTAGTGCAATTTTTTTTTTCAAAACAAAACAATTTTACTGATTAATTAAGGTTGAAGAATAATAATAATAAGTTATATTTTAAAAGAAAAATTTAATTTTATTGAAAAATTTTAATTACATGTTTCAAAATTTATCAATGTTGAACAAAGATATTTTTTGATAATATATTAAACATGATAAAAATATTTTTAGAAATTTTGTGTATATATAAAAAAATAATATTATTTAATATATTCAAGTATGAAACATCAATGAGGGAAACATTTATTTAGAAAAACTCAATAAATAAGTTTTATTTAATATAGAATAATGAGCTATGTCACATAATCATAATTCTCTGCCCTTTTATTTATTATTAATTGTAATAATTATTGAATCTATATATATATATAGAGAGAGAGAGAGAGAGAAAGAAAGAGAGAATTTTATAGTATATTTCATTAAAAAATTCAATACCCAAGTGGTATGCTTATACACTGCTCATGGAACCATTTTGAACAACCACCACACTGCAATTCTACAACATTTAAGTTTCTTTCTCTGCCACTGAAATGATAAATGCAGAACGTAAAGATATTTTTGTACACAAATATTATAACAGAATAATGAAATAGCTGTAAAAATAACAAAGTAATTACCAATAACAATTTTGAGGATCTTGTGATTGTTCATCAACAAAACATTGGCTCTCTTCATTTCCATTTGTTTCAGAAAAATCTGTTTTTTTCTTACTTATTTCCTTTTGACTATTATTACTTGTATCTTTATTAACTTGCATTACCTGAAAATTCTCAGGAATTACTTTATCATCAGATTCTGTATGATTTATTCCATTTTGTGAAGGAGGTGATATTTTTGATGTATCATTTAAGCTTAACTGTTCTATATTAGGTTCTTGTGCGCTTTCAGTCTGATTTGCATTGGTTCCAAGGTCTGGGCCTGGATCACAATCCATCTTTTCTTCAATTTCTTCAACCATCGTTATTCCAGAATTTTCATTTTGCATTTCACCAAGACAACTTCTGCTATCCTCATTATCACTACAAAATAAGATTTTTATTAAACTGAAGCGGAAAAATTACAAAAATGCAAAGATAAAAAAAGACATTCAGATGTAAAACATGTGCGAAATAAATAAATTGCATAAATTGCATTTTAAACCAAACGGAAAACACTTATTTCTTTTTTTGACAAAATTTAATCAATAACTAGTCCAAAATACGAATTTTTCTTTTAGGTGATTAAAGTATATTTCATCTTACAATACAATAGTTATAATTTTAAAATTTTTCTTTATTTTTGAATTACTTAAAAAGATTTGAAAAAACTAAGAAAGAGTATGAGGATATAGAAACATTGATTATTGTAAATATGAAAAGAACAAATTTAAATCTAAATAAAGCACAGCAATTTAAATTTATAATCTGCACATTGATAAATAAGGATATCATTGTTGTAATACTTAAAATAGCAATTATAATATTTAAAACAAGTTTATATTTATATTTTTTAATAGCCAACATATCAAAATGCTATCTTTGGTAAATTTTAAAAATTTATGAATATATTTTAATTAAAAATAATTAACAAATGGAAACATTTAAAGAAAATGAAATCCAGAAAAATATTGCTTATAATTAAAAATTTTCAAAGATGATATTTTAAAATAATTATGTAAACAAAACAGAAATGCCGGTAAAATAATTGTTGAATGCAATAAATAAAAAATAGTTGATTTTTAAATCGAAATCAGATACTCATCTCAAGGAAACGTTCATGTTTAATTTAAAGGAAGCAGAAAAAAAAACATTAAATTATTTGCGGGAAAATTTAAACGTACTTTTTCCCATCATCCATTGTTTTGGCTTCTGTATCAGCCATAATTTGTTTACATTTACATAGTTACAGTAACAGTTATACAATATATAAAAATCAGAAACAAATTTATTTTACTTCCTGTTTCAAATAAAATGAATGATAAAAATTAAAAGTGTTGAAGAAAACTTTTATTTTACAATATTTTCTAAATAATTTTGTTACGTACGTCACAGTTAAAATTGTTTCTTTTTCTGCGACAACTGTTTATGGCCATTGCACCACGCAACGTCTGTTCAACACCAAACAGATGAGCTTCTTCCTCAGATTGAACTGAAAGATCTGATTTTGGTTTTGCGGGGGCAGTAAAGCTGAACGTACGCAAATGATAGTGATTGTGGACATTTAATCTGTATGGATGGATGTTGTTTTGTGTATTTCTTCATGATTTTACATTAATCATGAACCTGCCTTAAATAACTAAGTTTCTAAAGTTAATTATGCCTTGGCTCTGCCCGACCCAAAACATCTGTAATAATTTGTTTATCGGAAAGAAGCTATTTTCGTCAACTTATGTGATCGTAACGTAAGTCATTTTAAATTTTAAGCAAAAATTTTTAATACTTAATCTTTAACTATTAGTATTTTTTTAATTCATGTTAGAAATATGAATTTGACCGTTTAAAATGAAAATAAATTATTGTATACAAAAAAAATAACAACATTTAAGTGATTATTTTTGTTGGCATTATTGTTTTATTTACTGTTTTTAATATTTGAGAAAATCCTGTTTGCGACTGATCTGACAGCTGTAAACTAGAGGTGTTACACAGTGATCATTGCTTTCGTTTTTGTTTAAATCTATTAAAACGTCATTTTATGAAATCAGTTATGTTGAATTATTTGTATAATTTCAGGTTATGTAAATAAATTAGAAAACTTAGTTGTTATAGTTTATTGAGCTATCAAAATGAAGAAACTGTTTTCAAGATTTGATGCCCGTGGAGACCAGTCAAGCAAGGAACCCAATACATTTATTGGAAAGGTCTTTTCAGTTGGAAGATTTAACGTTACCGTTGAAGATATTATCGCTGAAGGTAAATTTTTTATGTTACTAAAAAAGTATGTGGATTTTCAAAATAATTTTATAACTGTGCTAATGTTTTGAACATTTTATTAATTTTAGTTCCAATGTCACATAATTTTTTGTCATGAACAAATATTTTTCATGTCCTGTTCTGTTTTTAAATAATAACTAAATATAAATTTATCTTGACTTTTTTGTATTCATTTCATTTTTTTAAGTGAAATATCTAATTAAATAGATTTTTAAATAGAATCTACCAAGTGTATGTGACTAAATAAATTTTCATAAAATTTAATATTGATATTTTCTATGATATTTAGAAAACATATTCCTTTTTACATTTTTTATCATATTTGTCAGTTAAATTTTATTGTGGGTTTGTTCAGTGATAAATCTGTTTTAAAAAATAAACTCTTTATTTCTTGGTTATATTTTTATTTTAAAAGAAAAAAAGGTTAAAAATGATTTTTAAAAAATTTGAATTTAATAACTTTTGGAAAAAATACTTAAATTAGTAATGATTCCTTTTTTGAATTAATAAAACTTATGTAGTTATCATTTTAAACGTTTTATATCTATTTTTTTATTTATATTTTTATCATGAAAAAAATTTTCAAATCTTTGAACACTCATAAACTAGTGTGGCTAATTGCAGTAGTTAAAAGATTTGTTTGTATGTACGTATATTTCTAATTTTGTTTTGTTGCAATATTGTGCTAATGAATATTTGTGTTCAAAAGTACAAGTCGATGTATGTTTGTGTATTTTATTTATCTTTAGAAGCATTAATATGATTAGAATACCAAGAGAATATAACATAGTAAATAATTATAGCACTTTTTCTAATCTGTGTCTATGTGATCTTTCTCTATATATTTATTTAATAGAATTGACCAACTAATTATTTTGAAAATATCAATTTTTTAAAAACTTTTTCACTTCAATATTAACTTTCTTTAATAGAAAAATAATGTTGTTTACAATTTCATTTTTGATATTTTTTATTTTAAACTTTTGCTTCGTGTTGGTAAGAATTTTTTAAATTAAAAATAGAATAAATGAAGCATTTTGTATCAATTTGCCCTATAATTAATTGAGAAGTTTTTGTGTTTAATTTTCTGATTTTTATTATTATTTTTTTAATTGTTCCTTTTTGTCACTTGATTACATCACAATTAAACTTATTTGTGATGCTTCAAAATCAATAAAATTTTTTAAATTCATTTTAAGTAGTAGCAAAAGCTAAAATAGTAAAATGTCCATTTATTTATATTTGATTTATTTTACTTTTAAATGTATTTTTTATTCTGTCACACTCTTGAATTATAAAAACTTTAATTGAATGTGCAAATAAGTTATTATTTGTACTTTGTATTAAAACGATATAGTTTTGAAATCATTTGTTTTCATACCTTTTTATTTGTATGGTATTTTATTTATTCTAAAATCAATGTCATAAATTTTTTCTATCAAAAGTTTTATCTTTATTTCTAGGGGGTTTTGCTATTGTATTCCTTGTAAAAGGTACTAATAATGTGAGATATGCTTTGAAAAGGATGTTTGTTAATAATGATCATGACCTGAATGTGTGTAAAAGAGAAATAACTATAGCTGTAAGATTTTCAATTATTTTTCTAAATTATCTTTTATTTCATTTATTAAAATGATTTGTTGGTTTTATGTGAATGATAAATATTTATGTTCTCGTGATGAATTTGCATTAAATAAAATTTTTACAGAATGTTATTGTATTTATATTTTACTGAACTTTTTATTTAATTTAATTTGTTTTATTATAATAATTTTTTTAAGATAATTATTGTGCATAAAAATAATGGATTTCCTGTGAAATTTTTTTTTTTAAATTTAAGCAACAGTCTTGCTGCTCTTCTGCATGAATATATATATATATGCACATACATTTAAATCTAATTTATTTTTATTAAATAATCATAAGTATTTTTTACTATTTTTAAAAATATATAAAGAAAATTTCTTCAGCATTTTTATTTTCTGTAACAGTTACGATGATCTGTAAAATAGTAAAAATGAAGTGATTTTTTAAATTTCAAAAAATAATTAAGAATAAAATATTTTTTTATGCATATAATGGATCATAAAATCTGCTATATTAAAAAGATTTCCATCTTACTGTTTTTAAGTTGCTTTGATTATTCTAGTTTTCATTAAATAATAAATTTGTGTTTATTCGTAATTAAAATATGAGTAAATGTTTTATTTTGTATACATGTTAAGAAATAGAATTCAGCAGTGTGTGAAAAACACACTGCTGAATTCTATTTCCGCTTAAATATTTTTTTTAATAAGTTACATTAAATTGTTAAATTTTGGACATGGAATGTTTTTATTTATGTATCTGATGTAGCCATATTAATTTAAAAATATAAAGTCTAATTTTTATATTAAAAATATTTTCGTCCATATTTTCTGTATTATATATATATATTATTTGTTTTTTAGAGTAGTTTAAAAGGTCATAAAAACATCATAGGATTTCTAGATTCCAGTATTAACCCTGCAGGAAGTGGTGTATATGAAGTTTTAATGCTTATGCATTATTATAGAGGTATTTTGTTTTGTTCCATTAAAAGAATATCATTAATTTTATATTAATTAAAATATTTTACTTACGAAAACAAATAAGGATTTAAATTCCATTATGTACTGATAATAAGTTATACTATATAAATTATGCTTGATCAGCTTTGTTTTTTTAATAACAATTTTTTATTCTGTATAAAAATTCAAATACTTTAATTTTTCATTTTGCTGTATTGAAATTAAAAATGAGTAATAACAAATGATACATTATCTGAAATAAGAGGGAAATGTTTCTAAACTAATAATATGCGCTTTTAGTGTGTTTTAATATTTTTTTATACCTTGTTTTGAATAAAGGTTAAGATTCTATCTTTAGAAAAGATAGTAAAAATTAAGCAATTCTGTACATTAGGAAAATTAAGATCTTAAAAAATTATTATCCTGTAGATAGGAAAATTAAGCAATTCTGTACATTATTATGTAGTCTATGGATAGTACACCTCTATGATTAATTTTAATTTTATAATGAAATAACTATTGAATAATTATTTTCTGCAGAAAAAAAATGTAAAATATAAGAAAATCCTGATTGTTATGAAGGATTCTATTTATATTTATTCCATTTTATATTCTAGCTGTTGATGTGTAGCAATGTTCTTCAATATAAAACATATTAATTGTAGCTTTAGAGAAAACTTGCTTGATTGTAAAGTTTTATTTAATATTATTTATATTTTTATTGCTAGTGTTATGTTGTAAAAGTTAACATATAGTTGAAAGTATTAACATAATTAATAAATATAATTTTATTTATAAATATTTATTATTTTATCTAATTTGATAGAAATTCAATAATAAAGTTTTATTAAAATGTATGTGTAGGACATGTACTTCAACTTATGAATGAAAGGTTACAGTCTGGGTTTTCTGAGGCTGAAGTTCTTCAAATATTTTGTGATGTTTGTGAAGCAGTTTCACGTCTCCATCACTGTCAAACTCCTATCATTCATAGAGATCTTAAAGTAAGTGTATAGTGCTCTTATTTATTTTCTTCCTCTTTTTGTTATAATATTGTAGTGAATTAGTTCTCATTTATTAGAAAAATGTAACCATGTTTTTTGGTAGTTTTATGCTGTTTGAAATGCATTGTTTTAAAAATGAAACTAATAATTAGTTCTCATTTATTAGAAAAATGTAACCATGTTTTTTGGGGTAGTTTTATGCTGTTTGAAACGCATTGTTTTAAAAATGAAACTAATAAAATATGTGTCATAGTATGCTTGTTGTGTGTATGGGGAGGGATGTTTTTTTCTCTACTAATTAAAAATAGGAATGAAGTAGATTTATAATTGAGTTACATAGCTTTTTATGTATATATTTAATTTCCAAATTATTCTTTATATTATAAAATTGCATTTATTTATTTTTTTTTTTTTTTATCTATATAATTGTTTTTCATTAACTCTAGGTGGAAAATATTCTTCTTAGTGATAGTGGTAATTATGTGCTATGTGATTTTGGTAGTGCTACTGCTAAAGTTATTAATCCTCAGACATATGGAGTAACTCAAGCAGAAGAAGAAATAAAAAAGTATGATATTTATGTATTAAGTTATATTCATCCAAATTGATATTTCTATTCATTATCACTGTTTTAATATTATTTACTTTTAAACCATATTTTATGTTTGTGCTATATATGTTTCTCCATGTATTAAAATATGAATTATTAGATATTAACAGAGGAAGATAAAGCACAGTAGACTTAGGGGCAGAATGGCATCACTCTTCCTAAATCTATTTTTTATGTTGTAATTTAAGTGTTTATTGAAGTAGATTTCATTTATTTTGCAACTAAAAAGGTAACTAATTTTTTAATGGTTTAGTTGGTTGGCAGTTATAATTATGCAATCCTATTGTCTTCAGAAAGAGGCATTTAAATAAAGTTAAAATTATTTTAATGAAAGATTAAGATTGTTTAACTAGCATATATAAAATATGTTGAGAAAATTTAACTACAGCAATATTGAGGATTTATTGTGATATGATTTCAAAATATTCTAAGACAGAATGAATCTTTTCAGGAAACTAAATATGCTGGGAAACTTTCAAATGCAAATATT
>BPLQ01000975.1:474281-492220 GCA_021605075.1 Caerostris darwini
TTTTTTTAATATTTCTAAAATAAGGAAAATACAATGCATTATGTTGGAATATTTTTTTTAAATTTTGTTTATATAAAAGGAATAGGTAAGCAACAAAATTTATGGCAAATTAAATTAATTTCTTTAAAAAATGGTTGTCAAATTGATTGTTGATAACTGGTATTTTATTTTGGTTCTTCCTGTTCTCAAATATGTCATAACAAAGTCTGATAATCTCAATATTTTTGCTATTACCGTTTGCATATTTTAATTTCCATTTACAAATATTTAAATTTTGTTTCCTACTTCAAACTTGGCATTAACTTCAATAAAATATTTTATTTTCAAAGATTTTGTTATATGGAAAAAAGAAATATGTGGAAGAAATTATGTATTCTTATTTGTACATAAGTATTTTCTATCTCTGTATAATTAAGATAACAATATTTATAAACAATTATAAATATGAAAATGAAAGATACTTTATTATTTTTTACCTGAATATTATTTTTAACCACCTTAATAAGTTAAATTATTACTTGTGTTGTTCACAGACTATTATAAATTATTGAGTTGCAGTAGACTAATTATTATTGTGAATAATTGGGAAAGCTGGTGATTTAAAAGTACAATTTCATCTAGCAAAAAAAGTTATTAATATTTTTTAATTAAATCACAAACATGTTTTAATTTGGAGAATTAAACCATGTTTTTTAGTTATATATTGAATGAAACTGACCCATCACAACAAATTTTCTTGGTATAATCATATTGATGGTTTAAATTGATAGGACTGTAGTATTAAAGAAATACCAGTTTTCTTCATATGTTTATAATATTTTTCATTATTTTTGTTATTTTAAATATATTGTTCATAACACTCAAACCTTCAGTAGATGTTTTCTATCATTAAACCAAAAAAAAATATTTGTTATTTTAGCAGTAATAATTTGTTAAAAGTCCTAAAATAATTTTGATTTATAATTGATCGCTCTGTTTATATTTTGTATTGTTTTTATACTAAATGTAAATAATTATGAAAGTTAATAGTAAAACTTTTTATTCTATTCATTTATTTTTGTAATTTGTATATTTTTTTTTTATATCTGATAAAATTGTTTATATTCTATAATAAACATATTTCAGCTTTCTGTTTAAATATTTGTTATCTGTTGTAACAACTTTAAAAATATATTAAATGTCTGTATTATTTTAGGTATACAACATTATCCTATAGAGCTCCAGAGATGATAGATTTATATTGTGGTAAACTTATAACAACAAAAGTAGATATTTGGGTATGTATATATATTTAAAAAATGCTAAGTATACCCTAATTTCCTGTTTATAAACTGCTGATTATATATTGAAAAAACCTTGTAATTTGAAGTACGGTTATAAACCTCTGCATTTAATCTATTATCATTTTTTCTTCGAAGTTTTATGAAATACATTTCTATAAAATCACCGCCTAAAAATGCTTTTGACCGGAAGAAATAGATAAAGCAAGCGAGAGAAAAACAATTTTCTGAAGATAAAAAAAAAAAAAAACAACAATTGGGAGGGAGTGGAGACTTTTAGAAAATAAAACAAACTATGATACTTATTAGTCATCAGTGTGCTCTGAAAAAGGGAGCCTGAAAGTGAGTTATAGATAAGAATTCAAAGTTTGCAACAGAAGACTAAATTAATGATGAACTGTGATACAGGTCAAGGTTTGTATCTCTTTTGCGTTTATTCAAGGTTTTTAAATATAAATCTTCTTTATGATTTCCATTATTTTATATAATTGCAGCATTAGAAAATTTTTGTTACATATCTATGTCATGGGTAGAAAAAACAGAACTTGATTTATGTATGATATGTCAAAAAAAACAAGTTCAAGTCAGTCATGAACTAGGTGCCACTGGGAATTATACTAAATATTTAAATTTTTTAGAGTCTAAAATTACAGCTGTAGATTATAGACAGGAAATTAGAATTTTAAATGCCCCCCTCCCCTCCCTATTTTCTGTTTATGGGTGTTTTTGTTAACTTTCCAAAGGTTATTGCTAAAAAATTTTTTCATTACATCTAATCACTTCATTTTTTAAGTTATGCTAAGTAGCAGTGTATTTTATATGCATAATAGCTATATACCATTTATTTTAAATTGTTCTTTTCAGTTTATTATATAATAATTGCAGGCTCTTGGTTGTTTGTTGTATAAGCTATGCTTCTTTTCTTTGCCTTTTGGAGAGAGTGCTTTAGCAATTCAGGGTGGAAATTTTAGCATTCCAGATAATTCCCGTTATTCTAAAAATATTCATTCCTTAATCAGTAAGTGAATTCTAATTTTGTTATAATATAACGAGTCTTGTATATTCCTTTATAATTTTGTACTAATAAAGAATGCATTTTTTTCCCCTAGGGTATATGCTAGAGATAGAACCTGATAAAAGACCAGATATATTTCAAGTTTCCTATGTAGCATTCAAATTAGCTGATAAAGAATGTCCTGTACCAAACTTAAAAGTATATGTTTTGTAAAAAATTTCATTCAATTTAGATATTGATTTTTTTTTTTAAGAATTCCATCTTTATATTGTTCACTTATCTTTAACATTACTCATGCTAAATTACAGATTTTTTTTTTAATTTATTAGAATTCACCCATTCCAGAAATAGATAAGTTACCATCACCACAAACTGAAACTGAAGTCAAAAAAGCTATTGCCAAACAGCAGAGGTGGGTTTTTCTTCAAATGTGTATAGTTTGAAAATATTATTTAAGATTTTTTAGGGGATTCATTTTGTTTTTCCCAGTATCTTTCATATAATGTTATTTTAATTGCAAAATTATTTTAATAAATATTGCATATTTAACTTTGTTAGTCAGTATTTTCTTTTCTTATTTAAACTTCAAAAAATAAATATTACAACTTTTTACTAATTGTCTTTTTTTTTTTTAATATCATTTATTGAAATATTTGCACAACTGCTTAGTCCTTTCACAAAGACAGCTCTATAGTTCATATTAAACAGTAAGCACTGCTATTTAACATAAGAAATATAGATGGCTAAAACATACTATAGCAGGTAAATAAAAAACTGTCTCCTTATGTGCAACACTTAGCAAGCATGCAAGATATATGTATAAATATGTATATACTGTATAAAAGTATATATTTTTCATATATATTTCAAAAAGATTAAACTATGAGATGAAAAAAGCTTTTAATTCATAATAATCTATTATTCTTCTATATTTTAAAAATAAAAATATTTATAAAAATAAAAGTTCATAAAAAATTTTACTTTTTTAAATCTAAATAATTTTTAAAATCTTGATCGTTACTTAAGACTTGAATTTATTTCCCTATGAAGAAAATTCACGAATTTTTAATTCCTGCGTGAAATTAATGAAATATTTAATTAGTGAAAATGTGGCATGTATGTATTTAAGAAATTTATCATTTGTTTTTAAATTTAATTAAGAACTTGAATAATTAAAAAAAATTTAATTAATTATCAATATTCCAATTTTC
The DNA here is from genome assembly GCA_021605075.1 of Caerostris darwini. Lineage (NCBI taxonomy): Eukaryota > Metazoa > Arthropoda > Arachnida > Araneae > Araneidae > Caerostris > Caerostris darwini. Next base: position 477,788 of record BPLQ01000975.1, read on the forward strand.
ATTTTGTCATAATGTGAAACAGAATTTTATTACTTACATTACAGAATTGTTAGAAGAGAAAGAACTATCTTTTAAACAGCATAAATTGAATCAATAATTTGATATTGGGCAACATGCATGCTCTTAGAATAAACGTAGATTTAAATTACATAATATGTTAATTTCATATATTTTTATGTTTACTTAATTCCCTTTCAGGGATTATAACTGTTGAACTTTATATGAACTCAACATTTTATGTAATTTGTTGTTATAAACTTAAAAAGCTATTAGGGACAGAAAATTGCTTTATATCATAAGATGCTGAAAATATATTACATCTGGGATCATAATAATTTTGGGGGATTATATAGTATTTTGGGATTGTCCTTTAATTATTATTAATTTTACAATTAAAATAAAAAGCAAATTGTATCTCAAGGATATATCTTAAAACTGCTTAATTGATACTATTAATTGTAATACTAGCCTTAAAAAACAGGATGTCTTCCATTTTAGACCAGCATCTACTCCTGTAGTGGAAGGTACTTCAGTTGCTCCCCGGCAGAGACCAAAAGGTTCACAAGCTCCTCCTCCCGGTGTAGGTAGTCTTACTTTGTTACCACAAGCTACTCCTAATTCTGTTAAACGGATTACTCCAACTACACCTCATGGTAAATATATATAAGGCTTTCAAATTGTTTATATGAGTATTACTTTTTTATGAATTCGTTTTTAGTTGGGATTAGTAATACAAATTAATATAGTCCTATTAAGGATTGTATGGAATGGTAAGCATCCTGTTTAACAATGGAAATGGATGAAATGATTACTTGTTATGTTCACTAATCAGACATGCACTGTACGAAACTGCATTGAAAGAAAAAAAAATTTAATAGTTAGTGTAGAATTTTTTTCATTTACTTTTTTTTAATATTGTGTAAGCTAAAATTTTAATTATTTAAAGATAAAATTCTTTTTATTACAATTAAAATCCTTCATTCTTTATTTATGTCCCCTTTCCTTATTCCTCCCTTATAATACTCTCTTTTTTATTAATCTGTCAGACATAGCTGCTTATAATTTTCCATGCAATCGGTGGTCGGACTGTATTTAAAGTTCATTAGTTCAATCTAATGGTAAACATAAAGATAACAATCAGCTATACTGTATCCAAATTTATCTATTAATTTATTTATATAAAAAAAGAAAAATGCAAATAATCAAAATGCCAATTATATTTCCTGAAGATATATCCATTAATAATGTTATCATTAATAACTAAATCAGAGCAGGATATAAATAAAGAAACATAAGCAAGATAAAGATATCCTGTTAGATTAAAAAAAAAAAAAAAATGGGCCATTGCTTAAACTTTGCTAGGTCATGTCTGTCTTATTTAGCGTAGTTTTTTTTCCCTCTTTCACATTTATGTGATAATGCATAAGATTTGTGTTATATCACCAGTAAAGAAAATAGTTAGTAGTATAGAAATTTATCTATTCTGAATACATTTCATTATTCATTCCATTATAAAAATAAATATTACTTCCTTAATTCCAATAACATACTAATATATATAGATATATATATATATATATAGATATATATATATAGATATATATAACAGTTTATTTAGCACAGCATGTTAGTGGATTTGAGGGAGTAATATTTTTTTTATAATGGCATGAATATTGAAATGTACTTGGTGCAGATAAATTTCTTTACTGCTACTATTTTCCTCTCCGGTGATCTAATACAATTCTTATGCATTAGCACACACACACATTAATTATTTTATTTCACAACTTGAATTATTTTAGAACAAGAAAAACGTCACAATTTGAGTAATGAAGAAATGCTTTTATTACTACATTTTTATGATGTATAAAAGAAATATTGTTTTGCATTTTTAAGCCTTATTCCCATTACTCATTTGATTTCCTAAGATCATTTTATGCATGAAATTTTATTTGTGTATGTCAAACCAATTTATACGAGTTTCATATTTTGATAATAATAATAATTCACTAATAATTCTTTTAATATGCATGATGATATAGTTTTCGCATTTCCATTATAAAATATTATTTAGAGTAAGAAATTGTAGTAGTTATGAATACTATTATGAATTTGTTTCTTATAACAAAAAAGTATTTTGGATTCAATTTTTAAAAACTTTGAAGGATTATGTTTAATAAATTTTAGGTTCTTAGATATTTTTGAATCACTAAAAAAAATTTTTTTTTAATTCAGTTCGGTATTAAACTTAATTTATATTTGAGTATAAATACTAATTGTTGTTTAGGTTTAGTAAGCATAAATTCTTCATCAAAAATCTGATTTTTATGAGAAATAATTTTTTTTTTTTTTTTTTGTTTATTTAAAATTAGTAATTAACTTAATATAAACCAAAGTTAAGATAATCACCATATAAAATTACACTAAAGTATCTAAAATAATGACAAAATATATTGCTTAGGAAAAATTGCATTACTACTATTACAAAAAAATTATTATTTAAAGATTTTATACAGTATATAAAGAATTAAAAATTATAGTTTGATTGTATTAACTCAATTTGTGTTCATTACATAAAAATAAATTATATGCTTTCATCGATATGTCATCATAATTTTAAATAAAATGTAATATTTTTATATTAGGGATTGTTTAGCTTGACAAAAATTAAAGGGAGCATCTAATTTTTGTGTTAAGTTTATTGAAGTAAGGAATCTAAGAAAATAACCTTAATTATACACATTGTTAAAATTGGAAAAATGCATGCATATATATGCTGCTGAAATTGTATTTTTAAAAAAAAAATATCTATAACAAAGTTGAGCATAGTGAATTTTTCTTTAGTTTTTTTTTTTAATTTTTTTTATTTCATCTTTTAATTTAAAATATTTTTCTTTTATAATAAAATAATCCATATGAATGTCATGCTTTTGTGTGTCATAACAAAATGATCAGAATTCATTTTTCTCCCAATATCCTCTGTGCTTTTGCATTTAACTCAAATCTGATGATATATATTTTCCAGATCTGGCTAACTCTCCAGCCTTACTTCTGCCCCCTTCTGCTTGTCCATCTCACATATCTACTCCAGTATCTCCTCTTGGTGCATCGCCCCAAACCTTCCTCTCTCTTTCTCCGACCACCCCTCAAACCACTGTGTCTGCTCCATCTCTCATCAGTCCCTTTACCCAAAAAAATTTCCTTGTGCCTTCACCGTCTTCTGTCTCTACCACAGCAGCGGTGCTGTCATCCCCGGAATCCTCTCAACTAGTCATTCAACATAAATCCTCTACTACAGATGTAGAAACAGCTGTAGCTGTAGCAGTAGTTCCTGTTCCCCAACCAGCAACAGAGGAACCCCGGAACTACCTTTCAGCAGCGGCATCCATTCCGGAGATTTCGCCTCATAATTTAGTGTCTGTGACTCCACCTCCTTCTCCTACTCCCAGTCAACACAGCCATCACAGGAGAAATGCTAGTGATACATCTGCCTTTGATAAGTAAGTAAATGTCATAGTAACATTCAGTACACTTCTATCTTTATTTTGCTCCTTCAGTAGTGAAATGTTTTAATTATAATGGCTCATAAATTAACCTGAAGATGTATATTCTGAATAAACACGTCAATGTATAATTTGCATTTAGCTTTGAACTAAACTTAGGTAAAGCATATAACTGACTTTAAATGTAAGTATTGTCGGATAACTCATAGTAAGGAATGATAAACATCCAGTTTAACAGCAGAAATAGATGAATTTATTACTCGTTAGGGGCAGTAGTCAAAAAATATGCAATGCAAAACTGTTTTGAAAGAAAAGAAGTATAATAGTTAATGTGGAATTTTTGTCATCAACTTTTTTTTTTAATATTGTTTAATCTAAAATTTTGTTTATTGAAAATCAAAATTCTTTTCGTTGCAATTAAAATTCTTTCTAAATGGCAATTCTACCCTTATAATGCCATTTTTTTTTAATCCGTCTGACTTAGCTGTTTACCTGTTTGTTCATTAGCATTTTATTTATTCATTTAGTTTTCCATTTATATTTTTTGTTTAAAAACATTTTTGAGATTATTTATTTCAATTATTCCTCAATTTAAAATGAAATAAAACATTTTATATGCAATACAAATTTTATAGTAAAAAAAAATATTCAAACTATATTAATCCTTTATCCTTCTGTTATTTATTCTATAAAGATCATTCATGTTTATGTAAAAAAAAATCATATAAGTAAAAATATGAACATAATGCAATTTATCTCATTTACTTAATTGTAAGTTTTGATATAACCGATTATTTAATCTTAAATTTTTTAAAAATTATAATGCCAAGCACTCAGAATCAAAAGGACTTCAAGTTTTAAGAAATATTAACTTATGTAACTCAATCTATGTATTCATAATGTTATTTCTTCATGGTGAAGAAATAACATTATGAATACATTAATTACACTTGAATTATATTAAATAAATTCAATAAAATGAGAGCAAATCTAATTTTTTAATGATGATTTTTTAATTTCATGTTTTTATGCTTTGAAATTTGTTTTTTAAAATCTAATTATTTTTCATAATCTGTTTTTTTTTTTTTGAAGAAATGTTGCAAAAGAGATTACACAATTCCTGACTCCCTATGAGACTTCCCAAAACCATGCAGTGCTGGCCAATGAAACGCCTTCTACTGCAGCCTCTCAGCAAAAGCATTTAAGTGATCTGTCTCAGTGGAATCCCTTCATCAATCCTAATACTGCTCCAAATTTGGCTGAGGATCAAGCATTTGGCCAAGAGTTTGATAAAATCCGCCGGGGATCTCAAAGTAGTAAGTTATGTTTTTATTTCTAAAGTATGTTTTCTTATGCCTTAAATGTCCAAGTTTCTGTTGTGTAGAAAGTTTCAATTCTCTTTATAAACAATAGGCTTGCATCTATTTGATTTTTTTTTATTTTATTTCAATTATTTTATAGTTTTAAATGTATTGAAGTTTTTGTTTTTTAATTAAATTTTTTTTCCCCATCTGCAATAAAGCCATGTGTTTCTTGTTTATTACTTCATGATAACTTTAATTGTCTACAAATCATTTGCCCATAAACGTCCCAAATGTATGTTATGAGAAAACACCAATTTTTATCTTTTTATACATGGGTTATTTCCCATTTTTCCCACTCTCTTAAAAGCTCATAAATTCTTCTCTAGATATCGGTAAATTGAATTATATTTTATATCATAACTTATAATGCCATTTATATTAATATATTCCTAATTTTAAGCATATTTGTGAAAATAGTAATATTATCTATTAATTAGAATGCATGTTTTTGTGAAACTAATATTTAAAACAGATGTAAAGCACTGTTACAGTGTGTTACACCTCTTAGTGGGAAAATTACTTAACTAATTGGGCTTGTGGATTAAATAAAAATTCAATTCCTGCATGGATATTTCTTATAATAATTTTGTTTGTGTTAAGTTAATTATTTATTTGTTAGTATTATTTATATTATAGCATGTTAAATATTAATAAATGAAAATCCTCTAATATGTATATATCTGTTATTAAATTTCCTTTAGGTATTTCTAATGTAAAAAGTCGTGAAAGTCTAGTCATGAGTACATCAGATTTAACTGAACCTGATCCATTTGGTGCTGCTCCATTCAACTTAAGTGGTACGAAATCAAGAATTTAATATTAATGTTTAATGAAATTGCATTGTATTAATTTCCTGTTTTAGTTTATTTGATTTATAATAAAACATTATAATTTTTATAAAAGCTTTATTATTGTTGTTAATTTTTATATGCATATTTCAGAATTTTATATAGATTATGTTATGATAGATAAAATAAAAAATCCCCAAAAAATATTATAAATATATTAATTTATTATTTAAGTGAATAAATTCATGTTTGAAACTTATCTTAAACTATTTTATCTTAGAATTTTTAGTTCTTATGACTATAATTAGTTATTTATATAAAAAACATGTTTTTTTAAAAGCACAGACTGTCAAATTTTAATTAATTTACACTTATTATTTTCTGAGCTATATTAGTTTCAATTTTTAAAAGAAATGAAAGCAAAAATATATTTAAATAATTAAAAAGGTTACAAAAACATTTTCTCTTCAAACTAATTTACTATAATAGAATGCTCCTTATATTTCTCTATTTTATGAATATATAAGATGTCTTATTTATGAATGTTGTTCAAGTAATTTATCTCACTACTATATGTCTTATGTATATCTATTGTGGTTTATATACATCGTGGTGTTATGTCCTTTTTCTAATTTGAGCAACTCTTTTACCCAATCCTAGCTCCCTCAAGCATTTCTTTGTGTATCTATTTTCAGGTCCTCCTAAAGCAAATAAAGGAGCTTGTCCACTTCGACCTAATCAACTGCCTTTAGCATCTTCTGGTAAGAATGATAAAAAAGACTCTGCCACACGCTATTCATAAGGCCTCTCTGTTACTGTGTTGCTGTCACTGCACCTCTAGGTGTGTCCATTTCATGGAATTAACATTTTACCACTAATTTTCTATCTTGCTCTCTTTTAATGCTTCCTTAACCCAAAAGGAAGGAAAGTCTTTAAAATATTTATATGGAAAAAAATATCTCCCTATCCATTTGTGAATATTGTGTAGGCAATTTATCTTTCTACCACTTCTTTGTAATTTTCCTTTTTTGTGTGTTGTGATTGCATGTGTCTTTGTACTGTTTTATGTGTGTATATCCTGATGTTGTTTTCCTTTCTTAATTTCATATTGATAGTTTTGATCCTAGCATTGTTTGGAATATATATATATGATGTATAATTTCAATGTTCATAGCTTTTAGTGTAAGAAAAAAATATATTTAGAAAATGCTATGCATATATATGAAAAAGATTTGTAACCTTTTAAAAGATATTTTGACTACATGATATTTACACTAGCATTAGTTAAAGTTTGAAACAGAATTGTACATAGTCACAGATGTTTTATTTTTTAATTGTAATATTTGCTATCAATTTCCAAGTAATGATTTTTAACAAACTCATTATTTTTTTATGTGACAGTAACTAGTTTCAATATTTAGAGCTTTGTTTGAATCTAACCTTATGTTTAAAAAAAAGATATGCATATCGAAATAAAGTAGTGCCTGCTAAACATTAAATTTTCAAGTTATAAAATTACCCACTTTAGCCAGCTACACTCAGTTATTAGCACTTGGATTGCTTTTAGTTAGACATAGTTCCTTTAGTTTTTAAATAACTATAAAACTAATCTTTCTTTTTCCAATTCTAGTAGCTCTCATTTTTAATATTGTGAAATTATGCTTTTGTATTAAAAAATGTAAAAAAATTCTTAATTTAATTATTTTCTATGAACTCATATGGATGAAATTTAAATTGTAGACTTTTTGTAGATAATACTTTTAACATTAAAAACTAGTATTGAAATTCATATTTTAAAAGATTTTATTATTATTAAGCAGCCTGATAAAATTATAAATTATTATGATTGTATTCAATGAGCAGATTACAAGTTAAAAGAATAAGAAAATTTCTACTTTGTGAACTCAGACAATGTATCCTCAAAAAACAATTTTCTCCTGTAAAAAGTTGAAAACACTTAACTTAAATATGTGTATAGGGACTATATATGTTGATTTTCTTCCTATTGTGCCTAAAATAACTACATTTGCTTTCTTTTGTCTATCAAGCATATTCCTCTTTATAAATATAATAGACAACTACTCCTTTACTAAAGATAGAAAGTAGTTCAGAGAAGTCAGCTTTATATGTTTTGAGCCTTTTCATTTCAGTGCATTAATATAAAAAAAATTCTTTTGTCGTTAAACAAAGAACATTTGTATTTTTTTTTCCCTTTAATGGCAATTGTTATTAAAATATAATCTTCATATAATGTTTATATATAAAATGTATATATAGCAGGTAATAGAGAAATAAAATTCTACTGCACTGCATAAATGCCATGTGCTTAAAAATTTATATGTTTTTATATTAACCCAAATTAAATATCTAATAAGTTTTCTTAGTTAATTGTTTTTTTAGGTTCCTAACATAAGAAAATGCTACTTTGCATTGAAAATCACTACCATGGCACGTGGCCTTTAAAACCTTATTCATAGTTCTCTTGAAATGTAACTTTGTCATGTTTTTTAGGTATGCCAGATCATGATATAACCAGCTATGCACCTTTGTATTCAGAGGATACAAACATAGAGCTGCAGGTGAGGCATAGACATAGTAGTGAGAATTCCAGTGCTTCCCATGAAGGTAGCCAAAGTGTGCACAGCAGTCGCTCGGGAAAGGACTTGTTCACAACTTCATTCACGAGAACGCCTGCTGAAGACCGGTCAAAATACGAAAAGCTTTTAAATGATGACTTTGAAATGAAATCTCCCTTGGAGGTAACTGATGTAAATAGCTCTGCGGAGAAAGTTCCTTATGGTAATTCTTCTGGTGTAAATAGTAATACATTAGAATGTCCTGTGGTGCAAGAAGATAGCGATTCTATAGGCTCTGCTAGTGACTTGCGAGAAAGGGTGGATTCCAGCGGAGAAGATGGTTCTTCATCTCCAGCTTCTGATGATGAGAAAACAGAAGAAACTAAAAAGAGTGCCTCTGTTGATCCAAGTTTGAGCACTGCAGAGTTTGCTTCTGATAAAGCAAAGAAATCTCCAGCAATTTTAGAGAACATTCCTGATGTCTTTCTTGGGCACACAGAAGGTGTCCGCCCTTTGCTTGATGAAGAATCATCTGAGGATGATCAACGTGAAGCACTTCTAACTGGTAGCAGAAAGAGTAGTAACTCATCCTCTCTGGTTGTTTCGCCCATGACAGCAATCACACCCCCTTCCTCACCGGCAGAGAAAACTCGAAGCCTTGATGTATTTGGTGCTGCGTCTTTCAAACGCTTAGCTGGATATTCAAACCTTTCCAAAGCCCCCTTACTGTCTGAACAGAATAAAGATGTTGATGTATTTGCTCAAGCACCATTCAAAAACCCTTTTAAGGGTTCAAAAGAAAGTTTTAAAAATTCTTTAAAAAAGAAAAAGGACAAAGATGCCCTCATTGAAGGAACTGGAAGCATCTCTCGTAGTTCTGAAACCTTTGGAAGTTCCCAGGCCATTTTCTTACCTGATATTGTTCCCAGTGTTGAAGCAGCTTCTGCCCGTAAAAGCTTACCATGTGTTAAGTATACCCCTAGTGATAGAAATTCTCCAACAGTTACAACATCTGTGTCACCTGTAACTGCTACCGACTTATTTGGATCAGCTCCTTTCACTGAGATATCAGATTTAAGTTTCCAGCCTAATCTGGTACCACCTCCACCACCTGTAGCTTCTCAGGCACAAACACCACAAGTCAGTAACATAGTTATAACATATCAAAAGCAAGTTGCAGCACCAACAACTGCAACTATGACCCCAGCTCCTATTCCTCCACCTTCTTCAAGCAGCAGCATTATTCGTCGTAAATCCAACCAAGATCTTTTTGGGGCAGTTCCTTTCAGTGCAGTTGCACCAGCTTTAGCACATCCAAAAAGGCTTCCACCAGTTGCACCTAAGCCGAAAATCACTGCAAGGATTGCTGTTCGAAAAACTTCTGCTGAAGCCATGGCTAGTGCATCATCCATGTCGAAACCGGTAACAGATAACGGCAATATTTCTAGAGATTCTTCTGGTTCCTTTAGCTCAGAGTCATGTGAAGAAGCTAAACTAACTTCATCTGTTGACAAATCAAAATATAAAGAATTGAGGGAGGATGAAAGCCTAGCACATGATGAAAATGTGAATGTACTTTCTTCTCGCCACTACACGCAGCTGAAACCAGTGAAAAAGTCAAAACATACCAAAAAGAAAGAAGCAAAGGAAAAAGTTAGCAGCACCAATGCTTTTTCAAATATGAGTTTTGAGGATATCGTCAGTGATGATGATTCGCAGTACACCCAGTCTTTCCTTCGTGATAAGACCAGTATAAAGCGAACATCAAATTCCTTCAGAATAGCTAAAATCAATTAATTATTCATATGTTATATTAAATTTGTTATTTGTGAAAGATTTTTTTGAATTTTGTAGAGTATGTAATTCTAAAAAATAAATTTATTATTATTTTTGATTTATAGCTTATATAAAAATATGTATAAGTATTACTACAACCTCTTTCATGTTTCTTTTTTAAAAAGACCTTGTTACCAGTCATAGGCCTACATATAATGTAGACAAATATATAGGCCTAGATGTCACAAAAATGTGATTATCTTGTATATACTATATATATATAAATAAATATATTATAGGGGCTGTAGATGAATGTCACAAGACTGGAGATAATAAAGACATATTCTTGCACTTGTTTGTATATTATTTGTTTATTACTATAAATTTCTCATAAACTATACTTCTGAATCAGATCAAATGAATACAAAGATTTTATTATTGCTTAAATAAAATCACAGGTTTCTGTTTTAAAATTGATTAAAATATTACATTTGGTATAAATGCAATGTTGGACAATTGGATTAATATGCATTTTCTCCCAAGAATCGATATATTTTTAAGGTAGAGTTAAAAGAAATAAAATTAACTGATTTTAAATATTATGCATTTGGATTAAACTCTTTTGATATATTCACTTGAAAAGCTTGCAAATTGAATGCAATCTTTTTAATAATTTTTTAAAATATGTTATTTAAATTTCAGTTGCAGGGAGGGGGGCGAAAGTTTTCGGCATATCTCTATAGGCATGCTGGCGGGGCACTGGGGAAATTGCTGCCATCCCTTTAGAGATTATGAAATTTTTTTTCTATTCTATGTGCAGTTTCCATGAAACTGATTTTGTAAAATATTTAGAATAATTTCAATTTAATAATTCACCATACTACTTTTAGTAAAATCTTATTTAAATATGTTGGCATCCATATTTTAGTTTTGTTTTCTAATATGCTTCAGAGCTAATGTTAAGATAAATTTAATGTTTCTCTGACTATTCTATGCCAGTAGGCAATTATTAAAAATCACAAAATAAATTATATATGGTCATTGAAAGCTCAATCACTCACTTTCTTTTTTTTAAAGATATTATCAAAAGTAATTATTGTGGAGATATTTGCAATTGAGTAAATAAAAATTCACTTCTGAATGTTACACTATTGACAAATTCATGTCATGAATTTCATTATTTTTAGTTGCCTTAGTAATTTAATTCAATATGGGGATGATTATTAGAAAATTCTGAAAAGGTAAAGCTACCCATTCTGAAATTGGCCAATTTCTTAAATAAGTGTCTTTAAAAAGTTCATATAATTTCTGTAAGCAGTAGCAAAATATAACTATTTAGAAGACCTTATGATGCTTTATTTGAAAGGTAAAGCACCTTTAATAAACTTGTATCTCTCATCAAATTTAATTTGGCTAAATGTTATTACCACTACCTACAAAAATTATGAAATTTATAAACATATTTACTCAAGATATGGAGAAGTAAACATTTTAAAAATATGTAATATGATTATATTCCAAAATTTCAAGACTTACAATAAGAAAACATTTAAGAAATTAATGTTCATTTTAATTAATGCCAATGTGAAAATTTATTTCTTATGATACATTTAAAAAAAAAATGCTTTCAGATATATTCTAGTTTTTAATTCAATTTTAAAAATATTTACTTCTTAAAATTCTTTAAATATATATATACATTTAAAGAGGAGAGTTCTGAAGAATGTCCTGCAAAACATTGGACCATCAAGGTAATAGTGGAATGTTATGAAATTCAATTTTTATTTTATCAAGAAAGTACAAAAGTTACTTTATTAATTTAATAAAAAAACTAAGTAATTTCTAATAAATAGCTTTCAATGAGTGAACCAAAGGCTATTACTTTTAGCTTAACATTAAAAATCTTCGTGACTGCAAAATATATAGGTCAATTGCATATTAACCAAAATATTATATTTTAAGATGAATTTATTTTTGAATAATTAATATATTTATAATTTTAAAATATGCATAACCAGCAAATTAGAAATATAACAAAAAATATTTTATTCATTGATTTTACAATCAAAATATTATAACATTTTTATCAGGTACATAATATTGCATGTAGCATGAATAGAATTTGAAATCATTGCAATAGTGCCTTAATCCATATAAAAAAAAAACTTAATCCCAGTGCTGAAACACATAAAATAATTTATTTTTGATGTTTATAAAAACCTTCTCCGGTTTTCATTCCCAATTTTCCTTCACTAACAAGCTTTTTAAGCATCTCAGAAGGTTGAAATAGAGGATTTTCAGGATACTTTTCATGCCATCCTACAAAATAAAATTGTTCTTACATAATGCAAAAAGTAATGAAATCATTTATTGTTTTATATTTTTTATGTGCTCTATTTCTTTATGGGAGAGGAAAAGGGCCTAGTAAGAAGAAATTGTCTAGGGCTCCAAAGTGAGTTAATCTAGTCCTGGTTATACATTGCATTAATAAATAAGAATTTTTACAACACAGCAATATAGTATTTTGAAGTAAGTAAATGAATAGTAGTCTTATGCTTTAATATTTTTCATGATAAGCTGCATAACCAGCATGATAAAGAAATAATATTGTTTGGTTCCATTTCATTAATAATGATTAAAGTATGGCTTAAATCTATTTATTCCAAAGGTTAAAAAAAAGTGGTCAAAATAAGATTTTTTGTAAGATACAAAATAATTATTTTCAAAGTCTATGCTTTTAAATTTTACTATTATTTATCAAAATGTCCTTGATCATTTGAAAATTATTTTATTTACATAAAATTAACAGATATATCAGTAAACAATGTCAAAAATAAAAAAAAAATTTAAATTTAAAACATAAATAATTAAAATTTACATTATATTTATAAAAATTATTGAAAGTTTCTTTCTATATCATATAAAAATAACTAACCTTCAAGGATAAACAATGTTGTATCAAGGCCAACATAGTCTAATAATTCAAAAGGTCCCATTGGATAACCAGCACCCAATTTCATAGCTGTGTCAATGTCTCGAGCAGTAGCATCGCCTAAAAATGAAATAAAGGGGGCATTCTAGAATAAATTAATTGCTAAGGACATTATTTCTGGAAACATACGAACAAAAGAATTAAAATTTTGGAACTATAACCTATTTTTATGAAATTAACACAGAGGGTAAAAATACTATATTTTTTTTACTTTATGAGTATTGTTTATAATTCTGCTTATTTAATTTACTGTTGTTGTTGTCGTCATATCCCTCATGGAAGGAGGGAAAAGGGGTACAGCTTCTGTTTTTGATGGAGCACTGTGCATAGAAGTCTGACTTCTATTTATTGCTTTGATGCCCATAATTTACTTTTACCTAAGATATATATTAGAATAATATAATTTTCTTAGAATAATACAATAATAAACTAATTTATATTATTATCTAAAATCTTTCCTATACAAATTACATGTAGCTATTTTACTAATAAATTGAAAATATTTAAAATTCTTTTTTCCCCCCTCATCTGCCATTAATAAATAATGTATACATTTTGTATCCATCCTTTAATATTTCAGATAAAATCCTTTAAAAGTTGGATTAAAAATAGGTGATTGGTGAATAATATTAAATAAAATTTGTACAATAAATTCTTAAGATAAATATAAAAAGCCTTTCCTAAAATATTACTCTTAATATTGAATTTTTTTTTAAACCTATCAAAAATAATGTAAAAGATTGTATTTTTAAAAAAATATGATTACCTCTTTCCAGCATTCTAACTGCTTCACCCATGTAAGGTACCAATAATCTATTGACAACAAATCCAGGAGTATCCTATTGAAAATAAAAAATTAATTAAGACTTCCCCAAAAAAATTTTTTTTTTTTTTTAGCAATAAAAATAAACAGAAATATTTAAAACTATTTGCTTTGTAATAAATATGTTCATTAACTTTAAGAATAGTTATCATATCAATCTATTTAAATAATTTGGTGTTAAATTTAAATAAAAGATAATTGTAAAATACACATGATATTAAAATAGAATTATTTTTTCTTCCATGCTAACTGTAATAAAATACATTGATTTATGAATATAGTAATATTTTAGTTATCGAACATATAAATTTATTAATCTATTGATTTAATTTAAACTGTTTTAATGTGAAATATAACATACATAGAACATTAAGTTATTCATGTTATAAAGCATGCATACCAAATTCTTGTGTGTGTATGAATGTTATAATATATTTCTTATATTTATGCTCATAATGACCAATATATCATCTTTAAAATGAATATTTACTAACCTTGCATGTAATAGTAGTTTTTCCAAGCTCTTTTCCAAAGTTCATCAATTTATTATAAGTATCATCACTGGTTTCTTCTGTCCTAATAACCTTTTTAAAATAAATATGAAATCAAAA
>BPLQ01000975.1:492620-512136 GCA_021605075.1 Caerostris darwini
CTGCTTTCATGAAATTCGACTGGAAAACCATTAAGGAACATGAAATTTGGTTTTTGAAATATTCATATTCTTTATCAGAGTAAAACTTTGCAGATGCTGATCAAACAGATAGATTCATATAGATTGAACTTATTGACCATCCGAGACATGTGATGGACTGGCAGAGGTTTTTTGGAAAAGGAAAAACATACTCTTTTTTAAAGCTATCATAAAACAAAACATATATATGGAACTGAATTCATCTTGAGCAAAAAAATTGGTCATTTGGTCATGGACTTTTTGGCCCTTTCACCTTGGTTATGTCTCCAATGTTTAAGGGAAAATTTTGCTGATTATTTAATTATTAATTCCTGTGCATCAATTGAGAAAAGGACGACGAGAAAGATTCTTTTTACAATAAGTTTGACCATCTCTGGGATTTTTGCCTTACATATGATGTAAATATTATTATAGATGATTTTAATGCCAAAGTTGGAAGTGAGGAAGAATTTAGATGAGTGATAGGAAAATACAGCTTAATGTTGACTCAAATGATAATGATAACAGATATTGATATTGACTAGAAATGCAGTTGATGAATGTAAAAGTACACATAGAGAAAAGAGGATGCATAAAATTAAAAGAAAATCTACGAAGAAAAACCAACTTTATGAAGTCATTCCTTAGATCCAGTCATGAAAGCAGAGCTCTCTTCTAGTCCATTAATCAGGGACGTAAGGACTTTAAAACCAAGAATATTAAAAGTTCTGAGAACAATTTTTGGGGCTATATTGAAGAATAATGCATGGTATAAAAGAAATAATTTTGAAATACTTAAAATCTATAATGATGTGGATATTATTAAACCTATAAAATTAAATAGAATGAAATGGGCAAGACATGCACTAGAATAAGAGCAAAACGAACAGCTCTGAGGATCTTTGATGCAACTTCCTTCCTGTGGAAGATCCAGGGTAGACCAAAAAAGAAATGGAAGAATTGTCTGGATGAAGATTTTGATGTAGTCCAAAAAATTGGAAATCTATTTCAGGGAGCAGAAAAAGGCTAAGGACTACAAGGGGTAGCCATTGATGATGATGATGATAATTTAATGAAATTTGATGTATAAAAGTATTGAAGTTTGTTAATTTACATATGAATACAAAACTCTACTTTCTTACTTCTAATAATTTCATAACAGGTACTGGATTAAAGAAATGAAGTCCCCCAAAACGATCCTTTCTTTGTGTTACACTTGCTATTTCAGTTATTGATAGTGAAGATGTATTACTTGAAAATATTGTAGACCTTAAAATAAAACAAAGCACTTTAACCAAGAAAATACTAAAATATTATTTTAAAAAATTCAAATACCCAATATTATTTTGCTTCACAAATATGAGAGAACTAATTAAATAAGACAAGCATTTCACAGTCTGGTTTTAGAATTTTTTTATCCCCTCTTTTATTTCTTAGAAAATTTATTTTGTTTATTTATTTGACTGGCTAAATAATAAAAAATAATGTAAATTATAAAAAGAAAAGGAATTGCAAATTGCACATCATAATATTTAGTCAACAAATAAGTAAAGCAGCCAGGTAGAAAATGAAGAGGTAGTGTTCATGTTTAAGCAATACACAAAAAGTACTTCAAACCACGAATATATATTATCAGTTAAATATTGCTTTATACAAATGATTATCTTTATCATATTAATAGTTGAAAAGATAATTTCATTGTTTTTAATTATTTAATTTGACAATAATCAGACTGAACAAATATAATTTCTTAAATAAGTCTACAAAAGTATACAAATTATTCCAAAATAATTGTAGTAAAATTTTAAATTATAAAAAAAGCAATCTTGGGGATGAATAGCCAAATAAAGTATATAAAAATTAATAAACTTTAGGTAAATTTCACTTTATTCCTGATTTTGGACATATTGTATTAAAAAAAATTTCAAAAAACTGAAATTTAAAAAATTAGTATTTTAATATTTCAAACTCATTAAATTTATAAAAAATTTAAATTTTATACATCAATTAATTAGAAAATACTGAATATAGTTATAATGTTTATGATTAATATTTTATAAAAACCTAATATTTTCAATTGAATATGCTGTTTCAGTTGCAGACCCATGATCAAGTTTTGTAATGAAATGAAATAATATTTTACTTTCCTAGAAAATTAAAAATTTCTCTTTAATACATTTAAATAATTACAATTTACTTATTTTCTCAGTTGAGTTTTTTTTTTTCAAAATGAATAAAAAAATTTATTCTTAATAATTATTATAATGTAAATAAATTTCTTCTACTTTCTTTTACATAAGAATAAATATAAAATAAAAACAAAAGCATGAATATATATTAAATCTGAAACAAAACCATAGGAAAGATTTTTCATACTTTAATATATTGCTCTTATTTATCAAAAATAAATTTATTGTTAATTTTTTTCTTCAAAACTAAATATTATTTAAAAATCTAAAATATTTTTTTTCTTATAATGGCACAGCATTCAATTCTTTTTAAATTATATTATTTAAAATTTTCAATCTATTGTTTCATATCTTATAAATTTTAAAACAAATATCAAACTCACTGATATGAAATACATTTTAAAAATAAAAATTAACTTATAATTACTTTGGTGCAGCTTTATCAAGAGTCTTAAATAACTCATGCTTGACTTTCATATTCTCAACAATGGCTTCAATTACAATATCAGCTTCTTTTACTGAATCACTAGGACTAGTGGTTGTCTTCAACTTTTGTAAAGTTTCTTTAATGAATTTTTCACTCTCCTATAATTTACATATATCCTTCATTAAAAATACATATTTAATAAAATACAATATTGAGGTATAGTAGTAGTCAAAACGTAAAAATTTTTTATTGTAGGGATTATATATGCAATGCTAAAACAAAGAACATTTAAAAAATATATATATTAATGTTTTTAAAATATGAATAATTTTTTTTTCCTGCATTTTCCTTTATAAATTTTTTTTCTCACTTTTATTTAAAATTTTGTTGATATTCTTACTCATATTTTTATATTAAAGTTATATTTGTATACTTAAAGCTGTGCAATTAACCATCTTCAATGGATAAATCTAAAAAAAAAGTACATGGTCAAAAGTTCATGCAAAAAAGTGTCAAAAGTTCATGCAGTTAATTAATGCATCTTGAAAGAAAAATTAATAATATATTATTATAATTAGAATGAACATGCAAGTGTTTTACACAAATTTGCCAAATCTCATTGAAAAATTTTACCAGTCTGCTGCAACTTCCAACATCTCACTAACACTTTGGAGACATCAAAAATTCCTTTAATTTTTTATTGGAAACTAATCTACAATTATGTTAAAAGTCAGAACATTTCTGGCAGGCAGCTTAATTATAACTTTTTACAATATAAATTCAATGTATTTCTTTTATCATAATAATGATATCAAATAGATTAATTATATCCATTGTTAATTCATATTCCTAAAATGCCAGAAATTTCTTCAGCTTAAAACGATATCTAAAATAATTTTTTAAATAATTCCTTCCAGTTTTTTAATAGAAAAGAGTTTAATTACAAATTTTTTTTTTTTAATATGAAATGGATAAATATGATTAAGGTTAGGTTTATTCATTATTGCAAGCAATCAGTTTCTAAAGTAGGTAATTCCTCACAATTTCATATATGTATTTTGTTCATTGAAATTTAAAATATAAAAAATAATTTTTTTTAAATCAATAATTTATTTTTAAAAAATAAATTAAAGAAATTAAAATACATACATCAATATACAAAAAAAAAAATATTTTTTATTATTTTTTTTTTTTTTTTTTTCCCTTGTTTTTTTTTTTTTTTGGGGGAAAAAAGAAAAAAAAAACCAGCATTTACTTAAAAACATATGTTAATGGAAAATATTTTTTAACGGTTATATTCCTTTCAGAAAAATTCATATTTAATATGTATGATTCTAACAATAAATAATTGAAAATATATATAACCGATGAAACATACTTGAGCATTATCAGAAAATTTTTTCTTTGCTACTCTTTCCAAACTTTTTTGAATTCGAGAATGAGCCTTTTCCAAAATGGGTTCAGAGACATCAACTAAAGTAACATTATGACCAGTTTGAGCTGCTACCTTAAATAGAACACAAGCATGTAATTTTAAAATAAACTCATGAAATTAACAGTACTTGAAAAATCATTACACAAATTAACTATGAATACTAATCTCATCACAATCTTAAACTATATAAAATATTATGATTTTAAAAGTCTACTTTAAGCAGTTAATTATATTTTACATTTTAATTACATGATCCTTTATTTAAAGAAGTTATAAAAAATATTCATTATTTATTATGAAAAATTTTGACTAGTTCTAAAATTTTATACAATTTTTACTCTGCATTAATTGTATGTTTGCTCAGAATTTTACATAGTTTTAATGCAATGTCTTTAAAAATTTATCACAAACTTCCTTTAAACAAATTATTTTTTAACTGTTTTTAATTTAAGAAAACTATGCTGTATATTTCTGGACAAGAGCAATAATTACAATAACTACTCACATAACTCTGATTTTTTTATGATGATAAAATTAGCATTCTACAGATATATATTTAAATATCAGTTTTTTTAACTTTGACAAAAAAAATTGTGAATTGTGATTTAAACAATGTATGAGTTGGTTGACATTTTAATTCCTGATAATAGTATTAAAAAGTTCACTGCACTTTAAACTAAATAGTTTCTTCTGTATATAAAATAAACATTCTGAACAGATATACAGAATGCTTCTTTCAATAAATATGTTTGCTTAGATTTGAATTTGATCAAATAATCCAGTGGAAAAAGTGATAAAAGCGCTTTAAATTTCCACTTTTGGTATTAATTCATAACATTTTAATAAACGGGAAAATTTAAGACAGAATTTTTCAACATATTTAAAAAGGAATAGATTTCATGTGATTATTAAATTTGTTAATATATTGTAATTTTTTTTTTATTTTGTTATTACTATTCCTTTCTTCACATCTTCAAATCAGTGATTATATAAAAAGTAAACAGTATTCAATAACAGAATCTGTATACCAAATATATTCATAATGAATTATATGAAGATAAAGCTTCCTAAAGATTAAATAAACAGATTTTATTTATTTTATTGTAATGATCACACAGTTTCCTTAATTGCAATCCAACATTTGATAAATTTTTCCGTAATTATAAATATAATTAAAAATACAGAAAAATTTAATAATACTCAATTATTATTAATACGGAATTTAAGATAATTAGATATTGAACACTAATTAAAGAAAAGACCTCAATAAAATTTGCTGATAAATGATATTTAATCAAATAAATAAGTCACATGCGTACTTGAGCAATACCAGATCCCATTAATCCACTGCCGACGACAGTGACATTCTTCAGGGCCAAATTCATCACAGATGATGAAGAGAAAGACCTAGCCATATTTAAAGTTAAAAATGACATTTTGAATAATTATGAATAGTGCAGGAAGAAGAAAAAAAGAAATAAGTGCTCATAAAATAATGCTATACCGATAAAAACGAAACCGGTCAACAACTGACTTCTTTTCCGATCACAGTTACATCAACAAGATAGAATCCATGCTATTCATTGGCCAACAGATTTAACTCCTCCTCTCTCTCTCTTCCATCCAAAACAAAGTTCAATAACCATCTCTATGGCTGAATGGTGAACTTCAAATGAATATCGAACTATTAATTTCAAATCATTAATTAAAAAACTATCTTCATAATTTATGGACGCAAACAATATAGCACAAAAGAATATTTTATATAATAAATTCCATTTTTTAAAAAATTTATTTGAGAAGGAACTTGAAAGTGAAGACGCCTCTGAACGAGTGCTCAAATGCTACATGGTAACGGGGCATACTCTTATTCGTCTCTCATGGAAAACATAGATTAGTTAAGTACATTAACAGAACAAAATCTATAAGAAATTTGCATAGTTATATAGTTAAAATACGAATAAATTTTCGAAAATAAAGTTGTTTATAGCTGTTTTTTTTTTTCCTTCTTAAATTTCATTTCTCTTAACGTTAAATTTTCTATCATAATAAATTACACGTGCATAACGTGTAGTTAAACTATTAATTGTAATTAAATCAATTCAATCAATCAGCAATTTATTCTGCTGATATACTGTTACAATAAGAATGGCAATAAAAAAAATTAAATTAATCGAAAATCAGTGGGCCAGTAGTTCAAAGTTTCAGAATGAACTCATTGAGGGAACCATACTGCAAAAGTTAACTTACGGAATTCATCTCCTAACTTTTTTAATTATTTGAAGACGTTAAGTACAGTTAGCAAAGACACAACTGCGGTAGTTTTGCATAAATTCGATGGCATACATACAAAATCGTGCAAAATAGAAAAGACGCATTTTACAGTATATCATCAAGTGATATGAAGAAACATACGAGTTAAAAAACATCTTCGAATAGGAAAAGCATCCTTACTTAAATCACATGTCGATGATGAGGCTCTGAAAAAAAAATTATTATCTGAAACAGCTGCATGGTGTTTAACATAACTTTTATCTTTGATATGCATTATCCTTCATGATGTCCTGCAAATTGCAGTACTTGCACAAACTTTTGCCTGCAGTTAACGTACACAGAAAAACGTTTGCCACATGGGCGTCCAAAATCGTCGAAGACTTCCATTGGTTGTTTAATTATATGGGTGAATAAAGAACATTTTAAGATTAGCAAAGTAAATGGTTATAATTGTTGGATTTGGGCAACTTCCGATTCTCGAGAGTATATAGAACAATAATTTCATTCTCCAATAATGACAATTTGATGTGGGTTCTTTCATTTTAGGATTCAACTCTAGGATTCTTCAACTTTAGTATTTCGACGAAACGTTCTTCCAAATAACGGATGGGCAACTAGCATAGGGCGACAAAAGAATTATCTAGATGTTCTGTACTATGTAGTGTCGTCTTTGCGAGAAATGCGTTGTCTATAATTTTTATGCAAAAGGCATTTTCTCACATTTCCCATCCAGTTAAATCTCTCCTAATCAAGACCTATAGTGTGAAGAGCGTACTTAGTAGGAATTTCGCGAAAAAGTGGCCGCCTGGCTCGCCAGATTTGAAATCATTACTTTCCACATTGGTAGAATTGAAAGAAGGTATTCAATGAGCAGTTGCATTCCTCCATCTGGTCATGCTGTATGCTGCAGTCTCAAGCAATTACTCATCTCTAGTCCGTCTTATTCTGTGGGGAGGGCATGTACTTGCTGTTTTAACACGGCCTCAAGAAACACATCATTATCATCCTTCTTCAGCATATTTTCATTTTTATTTTATTTCGCCGTTTATAAAAGTGGCTTAAGCTACATCAGTTATACGTAACATTCGTAATCAACAAATTAAACTATTGATTTATATACTTCCAGAAGATACATTAGTATTAGCGCCCTCTTAAACTATAAGTTACATTTCAACGTTAAAAAAATCCCACAACCTGAAAAGCTTTTAGTGAAAACCGTACTTCCATGTCAATATGTTTTTATAAATGTTTAGTTTATACGGACTTTATGCACACCTAAACATCAGGTGGTCTCCCAAAGTATGTTATATGTAGCCCAGTGGGTACGCCAAAGATATAGGCTCACAATCACTTGATAGTGTATAGTTGTGTATCACATGTGTATGAGATTCTCTGGTATTCCATGCCACACACAACAAAAATTTTTGGAGGTTGAAAATTATGATAGTGCATTGATTTCTGGTGCACATTAGATAGTCTAGATAAAATAATGTTGATCTGATCTATATTCAAGTACAATAGCAATCATGCCAAGAGATAAATATATTAACAATATGGCATGTATACAAAAATGTACCAGAAAAATTAGAAATTAGCAAGTAGATTACTTAAAAATTTGGTTTCCATCAAAGATAGTCAACAACGAATCTCACCCAAGATGTTTATTATGATAAGAGATGTTATCTAATGCTTGTATGAAACAATGTTAATAAGGCATTTAAAAACTAAAACATTTTTAGCATAAATACAAACCACTGCAATTTTAGAAACGTTTAAAATCATGCAAAACTCAAGCTAGTCATTCAAAAAAAACATTTATACATTTAATGATAAATGTTGAAAAGCATCTCTAGAGATTTCTTTCTCAATAGCAAAAGATAAAAATTCATACACTATTAGTAAAACACTTGTTGTCCTTCCAACTACAATGAAAATGGTGCAAATAATTCATAGAAAAGAATATGATAAGAAACTAAAATGCATTTCTTGTTAGCTAATACGATTGTTTGGTGAATAGAAATTATTGCTGATAATTTTTTTTTTAAATTATTAAAACAAATTACCCACTGTGAAAAATTTGTTATACAAATATATAAAAGCACAAATGTTGCAAACTTTGCTCAGTTAATGACATTTATTAGATATTCATTTAATAATGAATTGCGTGAAGAACTACTTTTTTGTGAGACACTTAAAAAAGATATACAGAAGAAAAATATCTTTTCACCAATAAATAATTTCTTTGCAAGAAATAACATTTTATGTTGAAAACTGTGCAAGTGTAATCAGTGGCAGAGCAGCTGCTTAAACTGGTAGAAAAAAAGATTCAAGGGAAAGATAGCTCAAATAACATCCCACATAAAATTTGTATATTGTATTATACATCAACATGCCTACTGCAGCAATGCATAGTGTACTACATGATATTAACAGCATTGTTAATTTTGTAAATATAAGATCCTTGAATATTACAATATTTTCGATAATATGCAATTAAATGCATGATAGTTACGAAAATCTCCTGTATCACACAAAAGTTCATTGGGTATCAAGTGGAAAAATACTAAAAAGTATTGTTGAACTGAAAGATGAATTACATATTTTTCTTTTAGACAAAGATTAAAGTTCAAAATTTACCTAATTTTTCAGTACTGATGTTTTAGAAAAACTAACATTCTCAATTTATCTATTCAAGGAAAAAAAGCAAGATATCCAAAAGAAAATAGTGATGTGTAGAGAATTTAGAAAAGGAATCTTCAGAAATGTTTTGTGATTTTTCTTCTGAAAATAAAATAAATATAGAACAAATTAAAAGTCTTATATCTACTCATTTAAAGAAGTCAGAGTCATATTTTGTTAACCAATTTATAATAGGTCATGTACTCATTTACTGATAATGCAAAAACAGATCTTCTTTTCTTTGCAGCTCTAGAATAGTTGACATGAGAGAACAACATTGCAATCAGAATTTAGAGAAACATTTCTTCATAATTGGTGGATGGGATTCAAAACTGGGGGGGTTCACGCAACCTAGATTTTAGTAAACGCAGCAGCAAATACAGTCTAACTATTTAACTTTGCATACCCTGCGAGAAATAGCATTTTCTGAAATAACACACCCAAAACTAAGTATAGAAATAAATTAAGTGTTCAGATCTTCAAATAGTGTTAACAGATAGCATCAAACTAGATTTTTCTAATTTAACTAAACAAATGGAATCATATTGCTCACATTATATTTCAATTAAAAATGTAAATTTATAATTTAATTTAAATGTATGTATATTGTTTAAAATAAATAAATTTGAATTTTGACAACACATTTATGAACATTATATGGAGCATAACTTATAAGAATCATTAGTGTAAATGAATGGAATGAACAAATAAAACTATAAATACATTGTTCATAATTTAACTTCGCTGAATCTAGAACTCAATATTTAGAACAATTTAATTTTATAATATTAAGGATCATTGACTACGATATATATTTATAAGTGAATAAATTCTAAATAAGAAGCGATTGTAGGCACCACTGAAATTTTCTAAATAACAAACCAGATTTTTAGAAAGTGTACATGAAAAAAATTAAGATACTCTCTATCCTGACTTTAACAAAACTACAAGAAAGCATATATACTGCTTAACATGTCGTACTCAACCACTGATTACAAAATTTATAGCAACTTTTTAAACATTTATTTTAAAGATGAAGAAGTTAAGATTTCAATATATATATATATAATATGTATAACATGAAATTTTCAGAAATTTCATTACCATAACCCTTGTTAAACATTTTAAATGTTGCTTTGTAATTGCGCAGACAACACTTTTCACATTATTATACTCCTAGATTTTTTCTTTTTTTTTCAGAGCTTAGATATGGATTTTAAATTACTCAAATATTTTCTGATGATTATACCCCAATGTTGTGTCCATGTAGTTTTTAATGTTATCCATTTCAATATAACATCTTTGTCTTACACATTTCCAGTAAAATTTGAAAGATAGTGTTAAATGATTCACTTAATATGTTATAATTATTGTAAGTATAGGTAAAATATAAGCATTTTTAAGTCAATTTATTTTAGAGATAGAGTTAACATTTTCAGAAAAAATATTCTCAGAATGTTTAAGATCTGGTAATTTCAAATTTTTGGAGTACAGAACCTATTTCAAAATAACCTTAAATAAAAATTCCAAACTATTGTATTAATGATATAAAAATTTACTTAAATTATGTTCTTCAATCAGTCGTGCATGCCTACTTAATTATAAATAGTTAGATAACATTTTCTAGGCACTGTTAGGTTTTAAATAAAAAATTATGCTTAAGTATAGGCATAATTTATATATTCAACATCTAAAATACACATCTTAATTCAGCAAACCTTTTATTATAGCCATATAAAAACTGAAAGCAATATATTAAGAATATTGATAACTTCAACACAATTTAAGTTGTCCATTTCATACAACGTGTATCTTGATGAATACCTTGACATTTCACACTGCAAAAACGAGTACCACATTGAACGCACGTGTAAGGAGCATTAAATCCACAAACTGCACAAAAATGTCTATCAGGATACTTGGAGGGTGGTATTTGGGCAGTAAGATAGTTGATTTTATCTTTAGTAAAGAACTGTGCTTCATCTTCCAACAAAGAAGCAAAGTTTTTTCGAAGTCGCTGCTTGAAAGGTTCGGTTTTGAGCTTCCTGCGTCGTTTGTTGTCCAAAGTTTCCTCAAATTTTGGAGCATTTTTATGCATAACTAAATTGGCATGTGGATCATCATGAAAATTGTCTTGTTCCAACACTTCTAATGCCTTCTTTATACGCCGTCGACGAGAAGCTTCATCCATCACCTTTCGCTGGGTAGTTTCTTTAATTCTGCTGGATTCTCGTTTGTCCGCCATGGTGCAAAAAATTGTTGAAAAATATATAAAAGGAAAACTATGAAAGTCAATGGCAAAAATATATAAAACAAGTCAGTTATTTCTCAGCAAGAGGGAAAGAAATCATATCCATTAAATCATCAATTCGTGCCTGGAGAGTTTCAAGCATTTCAGCAGCAATGAAAAGATGAGTTTCGTCCAAATCTTCAATTATAAACTTCTTCTTGAAAGCATCAGTTTCATCCAAATGCAAAAGGAACTGTTTCATAGAAGGATCACTAAAAAATAAAAGTATTAAAAATTTATACAATATTATAAGACAGTATTTTATCATTCTTTGACAATTTTCACTTCAAAATAAGCAGTATTTACGAATATGTAATATGTTTTTATATCAATGATTTAAAAAAAATTACAGTTTTAAAAGTGGTTTTAGTTGACATTTTTATAAACAAAAGGTGCATGTAAGTGCACATTTGAGCCATTCTCTTTGAAAGTGGTAATACTTTCCTTAATGTCCATATTTACAAAAAAGTCAGTCAATGATAACAGTGGATGCAATCTGCTGTGAGATTTTTATCTATCTATAAGTTTTTATTTGAAAATTTGTTTACTTTTGCTGTTTTGTGTTATGATTGAAATCTATGCAATAATGACTTTTTGATTTGTTTTGTAATATCGTCGTTCATCCTAAAAATAATCAAAACAATTTTTAAAAGAAAAGATAAATTTTAATATGAATAAAATATAAGGAATTAAATGTTGCTGTTTGTGAAACAAAACTTATAGTTTATTTATAAATGAACTTTTCTAAGTTTAAAGATTGTCAACATTTTAAAAGGATATATGTAGTGAACTGTTATTTAAGACATTTGGTTAAGAAATCTATTATCTTGTGCTCACGTTTTATTCTAGAATATAGATAATATAATTTTAAGGAACGATAATTTTTTGAAAAGTGTGAAATTGAAGCAAATAATGTGATTTAATTTGATGATAACATTAAAATTTTCTAAAATGTATTATAATTGTTGCAAGTTGAAAATCAAAGACTTTTTATTTTAAGAACTTTTGTTAATTGAATAATAAACTTTAGTGATTTGAATAATGTCAAAGAAAAAATCAACTTGATAATAGTTTAAATCTCTACATTTAAATTTGTAGAGATTTAAAGAAAAAAACACAAACAAATTTTTATAATAATATAGGAGAATTTAAAACTTAATAACATTTTTATGTATTTCTGTTTAAAAGTTGGTTTTAACTATTTCTTATTTGAATTTTTATGCATTTTGTGTCATAACATCAAAACACCAATATTTCTGATCTAAATATTCTGAAATTTTATGTAAAAGTTTTCTTTAAATATATGAAAGGAATATAGCATGGAAATTATCTTAAATTCATAAATTATTTTAGTTGTTAAACTAAGAAATTGTTGTAAGGTTAAAAAAAAAACAACGTATTGGCAAAATTTACGCCTACACAAATGTATAGGTATGATATAAATTTGAAAAAGGTATATTACCTACATAATGATATTTTCAACATAGGAATACTTACAATGAAAAAAGCTATTCAATATTTTTAAATTATCAAGTTTTACAACAATATCACATTTTTGCAATTTTTATCCATATGTTAAAGAATAAATTATATAAAAAAAATAGGTGAAGTTTATATGTTTACGTGAAATTCAAATGTTTTAAGTATATTTAATCAAAACATTTGTAAAAAGGCAAAATATTTTAAGTCCAGGACATTTCACATTAAAAAGCTTTTGCCAATAGAAGGAATTCTAGAAAAAAAATGTTGAACAACTTTTAACTTCTCCAAAACAGAGCTTTAAGAAAAACTAAAACTATTTCATTTAATAAAAAAGAATATGAACTTGATAATTCAGTAACATTAATATATATTCAGATTATTTTCAAAAATAATATTTCTATTTAAAAGTTGTTTTTAGCTTTTTTTTTCAGGATGAATTTTTATGCTTTTTGTTTTAAAATGTTATAATTTTAAAAAGTGAAATAGTTTTAAAGTGAAGTAATTTTGATCCAGATGCTACAAAACTTAGTATAAATATTTTTCATAACTGTTTTCAGGGAATAGACACTGGAAATGATTCTAGCTACATAAATACTTTATATTTTTTTGTTAAACTACATGCAAATTTTGTGCCAACAACATATATGTATTCAATCCAAAAATGTGTATAAAGATAAAGTATTTTAATAATTTAAAAAAAATTCTTCCGAAGGTGTTCGTGTATCTTATAACAACTTTTAAAAAACATATGAGCGTATTAACATATACCAATATTTTATAAGCAATTCAAATAGAAACCCTTAAATATCTCCATACAATATAAAATGAACCTCCACCACTTTAAAAGAAACGGCTTATTTATTAAGTTTAAGAATGACAAAATCACGTTAACAAAAAATTGAACTGTTTTATAGATTTCAATTAACAAATACTGTACAAAATATTGCAAGGTTGGTCCCATTGTTTCAACAAAACATGTCAACATATTTAAAAAAAATGAGATTTTAATTTAACATATTTTTATTAAAGTTTTAAAAAATTAAAGGTTCTTATTCATACTAACCATTCAACTAATATTCCTTTCATAACATACACCATTTTGAAAAGTTTAAATGGCGTTGAAATGAGAATTTAATCGTACACAAAACTTATTAATTAGTGAACAATAATTTAATTTCAATAAAAGAAAATAAAAACATTCGGCAAATAGTACATCTTACCAGCGTATATACACAAACAATATGTCTACCTTTCACTTTTCTATTTAATGCCATTCAAGAGAAGAAAACTTTGTTAAAAAAAAAAAAAAAATTTAGGTTGCACGGTCACAGTTAGTTATTGAAGTATATTGGCTGCGAAACAGCCACAAACTTTTATCTGGTATATAGGAAAATGACTTTCGGTCTAATGCCCATAAAATATTAAAGCCAGTAATGAATTTAAAGTAAGAAAATTGAAAAATAAGATAGAAAAATAAACTTTAAAAATAAATTACATAAAGTCTTTATAGAGTACAAAAGATTTTTAAAAAAATGATGAACCTCTTACAGGTGGGTCAGTCATCAACGATATTTCAGAATAGGGACATTAGTGAGTGTCATGATTAATGATTTTTAAAATGGCATGAGGTTGTTTTCGGCATTCATGTAGAGAAAAATCTTAAATTGGAAGAGAAGTTAAAACAGCATTATCAGTGTTAGGAATAGAATTGTAGAACTTTTTAGAAATATCATAAATAAATTGTCTTAAACTAAGAAGTCCTGATGAATGCCCAATGTCCACATTTCTGAAATACCATAGAGCCTTTGAAATCATTCGGATAGCTTTATTTTCAAGTCTTTGAATATTTTCAAGACCTGGAAGTATAAACTGCAGAGCCCCAGACTGGATTCACATAAGTAAGCGTGTAGAAAAAATAGATTAGTGGTTTATTGCAAGTAGAAAGTTCTGCATGTCTAACAATAAGAGAGTAAAAAATACGAAAAGTTTTATTAAATTTATTTCTGAGACTGCTGTTGTGAGAATTATATGATAATCTTTTATCAAGAATTACACACATAAATATTTGGTTTCATTCAACTAATTAATAGTGTTATTAAAGATAGTAATATTAGGGTTAATATATTTAATTTTACGCTTAAAGATCACGGCATCGATTTTATCAACATTTAATTGAATCTTCTATCGAACCAATCATTCCAGTTCAAAAATATAGTTTTGCAAAATATGTTTAATATAATAAGAATTTTTATCTGGACAGAGCACCGCAGTATCCTCCCATGAACACTGACCTTATTGTTAGTATTTCGAGGAATACCTTGATTTAAATACTGTACAAAAAGGGGCCACCTTGATTTAAATACTGTACAAAAAGGAGCCTAGAAGAGAACCCGGTTAAAATATTTCTGATAGTAAAATTAATAGCATTTACAGAAACAAGAAATTTTCTATCAGTAAGATAAGAATGAATGATCTTGATAAAAAAAAAAAAAAAAAAAAATAAAAAAAATAAAAAAAAGAGGAAACTTATAAGAAATTAGTTTATAAATAAGACTATTTGTCCAGATTCTGTCAAAAGCTTTAGCAATATCTAAGATTAGTGCAGTTTCAAGTATTTTAGCAAAGTCAGTAGAGATAGATAAAGTAACATTGAGCAGTTGATGAGTGGTGGAAAGTTTTTCTGTAAATACAACTTTTTGCTGTACAAGAATTTTTCTGCATTTCATACGCTTTTTGATGTTTAAAATAACCTTTTCTGCTATTTTGCTTAAAGAGGAGAGTAGAAAGAGGGGTCTATAACTATCTGATTGGATCTTTACCCTGTTTGAGTACTGGAAGAATTCTTGTAATTTTCCATGAAATAGGATAATGTTCAAGATAAATAATTATATTACAGGTACTGAGAATAATTTTGAAAGGCAAATTAAAAATTTTTTTATTAGTTATGTTACCCAATCCAGGAGCTTTGTTAATTTTTAAGGAAGAAATGTGATTGACAGTGTTTGCTTTAGTGTACGAAATTTTAGTGTTATAAAAATTACTGATATTATCATTAACAGTAACAATAGCAACTAGTAGAGGGATTATAGATTTGATGAGGAACTGTCTTTGTAGACTATCAGCAATGATATTTGCTTTGCTGTTATCAGAAGTAGTAGAGATGGAATTTTGATCTATAATAGTGTCAATATTAGCTCTTTTTCTTTCCATATTCTTAGAGGTCCTCCAGATGGAGCCACCTGCTTTACTTTGAGTCTAGAAGTGATTTGTTCATGAACTTTGTTTATAATTATAAATCTCTTGACGAACTTGCTATTGTTCATCATTATAAAGATCTTTACTAGAAAGACCTCAAGAAGTTTGCCAGTCTTATTTTTAGTTTGTTTCTTTGAGAGATGAGAGTTTTAATATAAGGAAGGAGATAATTAGTATTACTAGAATTGATAGGTTTAGAAGCAAAATTATAAGAGTTCATAATAGCATTTGTTAAAGCATAATTAACTTATTCGTCAAGTTGTTGAGGAAAATTGCAGTTTAGGAGAGAGTAAGAATAATTATTATCAAGGTGCGAATTTAGCATAGCCCAATTAGTAGAGACTTTACCTTTATTACGAATGTTAATAGTAGGAGGAGCAATATTAAAAATAACGATGACATGGTCAGAAGAAAGTTCAGGGATGGAATTAATAGTGTAATTACAAGAAAAATTGCTAGTTAGAACGAAGTTACTTACAATAATACTATTATTAGCAAAATGTCTAAAACATACGTCTCTATACATCTAAAATATAAATTTGAAGATGTGTTTGTCCTTTATATAAATTCACAGTTTTCAAACATGGAGCTAACAAATTTGGCCCAAAGATAGGCTATGGACTACACAAGACCATAGGCGACTTTAAAAAAATCGTTGTCAATGCATTTACATGGAAATTTTAACTGCATTAAAGTAATCAAATATTCATTGCTCTGGCGCTCGATGCCACATGTCTCGGATTCGAGACGCGGCGGTGCCGTGGATGTTTGTAGTGGTTTAGAATCCACTTTGAACAGTAGGTCCCGATCAAATATGAGTGTAGAGCGTAGGACTGACAACTATATCCCGTAAAAAATTATCTCTCGTCTCGAAATCTACCAGTAGGAAGATGGCCTTGGGCCCTCATATTATGAAATCGTCATCGGGGCTGTTGCGCCGATGACGATTTCATAATAACTAAGTAAAAAAAACATTAATGGGCTCATTGCGAGGCATTCTTGCGATTGAAGATTCTTGGTTTCATTTCATACTTCAAGAATAGTTAACTATAGTTGAAAACAAGTAGATTATTCACATACCTAAAAGCATGCTTGTGAATTAGATAATTTTTTTCGAAGTGAAAATTGGGGCCTGATGGCCGAGTGTTGGTTCGGTGCCATATGTTTTGGGTTCGAGATCCGGCGGTGCCATAATGTTTGTTGTGGTTTGGAATCCACTTTAAACCGTAGGTCCCGGTCAAATACGAATGTAGAAAGTAGGGATGACAACCCTACCCCCGAAAAGCACCTCCTGTCTTGAAATCTGCCAGTAGGCAGACTGTCTTGGCCCACAACGGGACTGTTGCGTCAACGAAGAACATACATTACGTAGAGAGTTAAATTTGTAAATTAAGTAATTGCCGGAAGTTGTGAGGCATGTATTGATGTATTGTGAGGCATGTATTGATGTATTGTGAGGCATGTATTGATTCTGAAAATACTGATTGTGTGAATGTACTGATTATATGCAAAGTTACAAAAAGTAAAATGCAAATTTTATTAGAGTGTTAATAAAATACTTACAGAATAGATTAGTTGAAATTAATTTTTTTTTTATTTATTTCTTGAAAAAAAATATTAAACAAGTAATATAAAAAATTGTTTTTAAAGTCAATTCCTACTTGTTTTTCACTATATTGCTGAAAAACCTTTCTAAAAAATTTTCATTCATTTTTTTAAGTTTATCTGGCGCCATCTATTGGTAGATATATGCAACTAAAATCTAAAAAATATATAATTAATTAATTTAATTAAATTAATGAATTAATACTTGAAAAAACTGTATTGACATCGTCATCCACTACAAGTTCAAAAAAATGTATTTGAACTTGAGTGGATGAATAACAAGTATTTTATGAACGATTGAAAATTTGAACATATATAGGGAGAATGAGCTAACAGAAGGAATTGAAAAAACAAGAAATTTCATTATTATTTTAATTTTCTGAGTATTAAATGTTATCTTTTATCCTTATAGTATTACTTCTTTCAAATTGAACCTGGCTAATTCATCGATTAACCTATAAAAATACACGAAATGCACATATGAAGAGAAAAAAATTTAAACCAACAAAATTTAGGAGAAAGAAAAAACACAAAAATTTCCCAAGAAGAAATTTATTTTTAAAAACACATTCACATGCAAATCATAAGTAATTTATCGGTTTCATTTGTGTGTGTTTTTTAAATTCTGACGACCTAAGTTTTTGGATCCATGTCTGGCTGAATGCACTAGAAGACCAAACCACGAATCCTCAAACTCATCCAAGCGAGCCACCGAAGGTTTAAGGCAAGCTCTTCATAAACTAGGTTCAGATTTTAAAGAAATTATCAACACAAATGAATCGAGTAATACATAGAAATACATGCAAAGAAAAAGTTCAAAATTTACAAGCAAATATACATATACAACTTACAAATAATTCTGGATTTCTCATATGCAATTCCTTATAGGATTTTTAAAAGTTTAAAATATTATATATTTTGGTAATTAAATATAAATATCGAGTCAATTATTGCTAAAATTTTAAAGTTCCAAATTTTTTTCCACGATTTTTGAAAGATTATAAGTAAAACTAAATAGAAAATGATAGATCAAAAATAAAATACATTAAATATGAAAATCAGGATTATTTTACTGAAATTGAAATAATTCTTTCATAGATTGAACAAGAATTTATGAAAAACCGTAGATTTACAATTAATTTAGCGACAAATATAAAATATAATTAACTTTGTTTCATTCAAAATATAAAGTAACTAGCAAATTAATAATAAAAAATGCAGCATAAAATTTACAAGATTCACGCAAATATTGCATCAATACATATCATACAATGGTAGTTTTTATCATTTAAAGTTTTGGAACAAAGTATGGATTGATGATGGATATACAATTTTATAATATTTTCAATATTAAATAATATTTAATTTTTCAATATTTTTTATTATAGTATCAGCTGGATGTCTTTAGAAATGTCATCAGGCTTTGTGGATGGATCATATCTCCTAATAGGCATCCCCGATCGGTCTACCAGAATCTTCTCGAAATTCCAACGAATGTCTCGATTCCTCATTGGCGTGTAGTACAACTTCTTCTGGTCATAAAATTCGTCACGAGTAGGTGGACAATATTGCTGTAAAAAAAAAAGGTATAAATTAGTCTAAAAGAAGTCTATTGTTTCACCTAAATAAATTTTTACATAGAAAAGTAGGTAAAGTTCTATGACCCTCATGATAGAATAGCGACATGGAAATGTCAAAATCTCGCCAAACATAACGATAAGAGATGTTTCCATATTTTTTTGAAATGTTAACTATTATCATACCACATTTTGTAAATCATCGCTAATTTGGCGAATTGGCGAAAATGAGTGGACTAAAATAGGGTACAACCGAAAACTAAAACACTGCCTTCTTAAATTTTA